>JAJIZL010091350.1:0-10059 GCA_023969395.1 Amblyomma maculatum
ACACGTTGTTGCTATGCGAAGGGTTGCCATTTCGAAACTATGGCTCACATGACCGTGGATTACCGACTACATGACCTTTAGTATAGGGCTGACGCCCTAAAAGCCGCGCTCTGAGCACTGGCCCCAGCGCCGTCATAAAAAGTCGCACACGCCACCTCACCTCAGTCCCGCGTGGGCTGGAGAAGTGGTGAGCGCGGGAGAGAGGTGACATCACTTGCGCCGTTGATTGACAGCGCTAGGGATGGTGATTAGATCACGGATTTTTCGAAAATGCCAGTCTTTTGGCGCGAGATAAACATAATTAGTTGGGCCACAACGCCGAAGGTAATTGCGTGCTTGAAATTAAAAGAAAAACTGATATAACTGCACTAATGGCCGGTCACAGACATGTAGATGCAGCTAGACGCCTCTTTGTAATAGTTAAAGGTTAATTATAGAAATTAGTCAGCCAGCTTACTAGTTAACATTCTTAACCTGTTGTTTGAGATTCGTGAGCACTGGTGCAGTTGTGACGCAGAAGCCGTCTTCACATTCCAAAAAAACTATTTTTAAATATTAATGGTGGGCTTCTTTGAAACACCTGCTATAACAGCTGTATCTTACGGGTGCTCACACAGGGGAGAAACATGAAGGCTAAAGAAAAGAGTTCAGCCTACATTGGGGACATCGTAGGAGGAAATTTGAAAGGAAAATTATAGGTGCAATGTAAAGCGACAAGAAGCGCGCATAATATTAGGGGGTCAGGAAACAAGCGCGGCCGGGTTATTGACATTCTAGTCGAAATCAAGAAGAAATGGGCATGGGCAGAGCATTGCTAAGGGTAACAGACTGGATATTAGATAGAAGGTAGGCAAACATTGCGGAAGGCGACAGAAAGTGGAGTGGGTGGATGAGATTAGGAAGTTTACGGGGATTATGTGAAGGCAGATGGAACCGGACCGGGTGAAGTGAAAGGTTATGTGAGAAGCCTTTGCACTGCAGCGGGTGCATGGGCAGGCTGTTACTAATGTTACCAGCTATATGTTTGCTGATGGGGAATCCCACATCTAGTTCTCGTCTCTCCGTTAAGCCATGATAACACAGCTTATACACACCCGCCTTTTACTACTGTATATGCCTCATTCGGCCTCATGATATCCCATTCAATGACCGCTTGCAAACTCCCCGAACAGCACTGCTAGACTATAGCGTTAAACTTTTCCAGGTTCAGTTTTGTACAGCTTTTCAGGTTCAACGAGCCTCCGCTGCGTCACAGGTCTGACCGCCGCCGTAGTCAGTTGGGGACTGAGGCAGGAGACTTTATTATCATAAGGAGGTAGCAGCCAATTCCTACATTAGGGTGCCCACATACTGTCCTGATGGGGGATTGCGTTCCCGGCTGTGGTCACAGGGCTCTGCCCCAGACCTGGGGTACAGCCATTTACCAACACGGGGTACTTTTTTTTTTTTTATCTGGTGTTGAATCGAGCTGCGCAGGAATTCGAACCATGGTAATTTTGCACGCGAGGCGGATGTTCTATCTCTACGCCACTACTGCGACACGTAATTTACGCGGTGTTTCGTGTGCGTAAACTCTTTCGGCAGGTCTAGGGGGCATTTCTCTGGTCTAATGCCTATTCAGGAAAATAATGATTTGCGCAACAGCGTGATTTCACCTCCCGCGACAAAAAGAAAAGTTACGAGGTCTGCAGTGCACGAATGAGAGTGCCGCATCCGGCCGCGTATCTCGGGACAAGCTCGGAAGCGTGGGACACGGATTTCAGCGCTCTTATTCTTGCGACACTGAAAACTGTGCGCACGCGTTCTGTTGTGCCGCGAAGTGTTTTCGGAAGTGTGTACTGCATGCCGCGGCAGCTCGCGAGGTGCGTGCAGCAGGGTCACTCTTCTGGGCTTCCTCGGCGCGTCGTGGTGCGTCGGCGTGTCCGCGTGAGGCGAAGCCGGACATTTGGCGTCGTGGGCCACAAAGGCGCCGAGGCGCGCCGCGGTGAGGGAAGGCACAAAATGAGGCTTTCCTCGGGTCGCGCTCTCGCGGTTCAACCTGGTTGGCTGGCTGCGAGTGCACTGTCCTACTTCGGACGGCGTCACGGGGCCTCGCCGCTTGGCCGGCTCCAGTCGGCTCGCTGCAGGTGCTCCCGCCAAACACGCCCGCTACTGTCATGGACAAGGCCCAAGAAGCCGCCGCCGCCGCCGCTGGCATGGACTATCCGGCCAGTGAGCTGGGCTCCATCGGCAGGGACCTCCTGCCTCCTCCGGTGAGATGATTCCTCTTTTAGCCCGAGTTCCTCCTTTCCGCCCTTTTGTGATGACGTGACTGCAATGGGAGTCAGCGCATTATTAGGTACAACGAAAATGGATGGGAACGTTGATTTATGGCTTGCACAGAGGTCCAAGTGTAATACTATGAGATTTCCAACTTTGTGCGATGTTTAACGGAACGCGGAATGGCCTTTTCGCTGTTTCTTACGGGGCGACTACCGACGTCCGGTTTTCGTCTAAAAGTGTCGCGGAGCTTACAGTGCAGCCCTCTTCTGGAAACTTGGCTTCCTCGTTGCTAGCGCAGTGCCGACAATGTTTTCGCGATATCCTTTCTCGGCATAATTTCGAGGTGAAAAGCTTGTGAGCCACTTCCAGAGTATGTTCCGAGGCGACGTAGTACGTGGCGCCGCAGAAGAACAAGGGCTCGCTGACCGGCCCAGTTCTTCGCTCGTGAGGTTCTTTGCACAACAGCACGGCAGCCGATGGACGAGAGTGGTCAATGTGCAGACATATGCAGCAGATTATCTGACATTTTGCATGGCAACGAGCTTGTCTGGGATCTTGGAGTACGTGAGTTGTCGGAAAGTATTTGAAATGTATGGAGTGAATTTTTCATTATCCTTATTTGTTAACGCGCAGTGTACGCATCAAAATATGAAGAAGACGATAACTTTGGGTGTGAAAGTAGCGGGTGTGGTTCTCATCCTGTTGGTTTCTCCTATCAACTACTCCTGGTACAGTGGAAGACGCATCGATGGAAAGTTTTGCATTATTTATTCATGGTTCCTGCCGCACTCAAATTCGTGCTACGTAGGTGAAGGCACAATCAGTGCTTCCCTTATTTCTGTTGTAGAATAAGACCTGTCTCACCCGAGAGTGCACTCTTTCATGGCTTCTCACATTGTCTACTATATACCTTGTTTCCCGTATACTTGCTTCTACAAATATAATTACGTGTATATGAGGCATGAAATTGTCGAACCATCGAAATTGTCTCGTGCTGAACAATGCACTGACCAAACATGTTGCACTGTGTTTCTCCCATATCCTGCTAATACAATACTTTTGTAGTTCGTGTCAATACAGCGATAGCGTATCCGCACTTTGGTGCTACTAAGCGATACAGCTCATGTGAAGTCACAGTGATTGCTGTTGTTTTTACTGACCCGAATTGTATAACGGGAAATGTCCATTGTGCGTGGTTACAAAGACACGGGCGTGGACACTGTGTACGCGCTGTTCCTCCTCACTGGCTCTTTTTTGGGCAACGTTGAAAGAATCTCCTGCGCCATTTCCTCGCAGCTCCAGACGTCGGCTTCAGCGCCAAGCTGTTCAGAGTCAGGCAGGCTTCAGCATCTAAGCCTAATACGTTCACAATAGGTCCCGTTGAAAAACCAATGCGCTTCGCTGGCCAGCATGCGTCATCATCCTTACCGAGGCGGGCGCAGAGAATTCCTTCTTTCCACGCGAAGTGTATACAGCTCGTACGGCCGAAAAGCCATCGCCGTAACTCGATCTGAGAAAAATGATGTCGGAGAAAATACGCAGATGATTTCGCATCAAAATTGTGACGTAACCGCACTTTCTGCTGTGTTCAGTGTGGTGCCATATCCTTTCGCTTCCCATCAGTGAGCATTAATCTTTTAGTCTAGTTGCAGGCCATCGACCGCTGAGCCTTAATTTAGCAGGTCCGCTTCCCAATATAAGGATGAATTGTTTTACCTGTGGCAAGCCGCTGGCTGCACAATAGAAAAGCATTCCAGTATGAGCTTGCCGAGAGCGACGAAGTTGATGGACCACGCATGCCGGATGCTGCGCTGAAAAAGTGTGCGCTACACAGTTGAGCAGCGCGCACTTTCACAACGTGGCCTCGCTTCACAGCTCGATAAAGAACTTCGCTCGTGCACGAGAACAGCGGGGTTCGAAACTAAAGGGACGGGTTCACACAACAGCGCTTCACCGCAGCTTTCTGCACACCGGACATGAACAGATGCGATGTTCTCGAACGCGGCTCAGTGAAGGCGGTGATTTCATCCTAATCAGTGGCGTTAAAGGAAACGACACAATGAGCGCTACTTCCATATGCTGTTCAGCTGCGAGGTTTACTATAAGGAACGATGATCTTGTGGCAGAATTTCGCATCCGAGAGGTGCTGGGGTTTTCAACGGGCGCAGGATTTCCCTGACGTGATGCTCGGCTCTTCTGGGGTGAAATACTCGAGAGAAAAAAGCCACAAAGGGCTTTCACAGCAAATTTCGACCGGATAAGCTCCATAGTGGGATGGAGTTTGGTCCCAGTTCTGTTTTAAAGCTCCTTTACTCCACGCAGACTCAGTGCAGTGCCCTCAGGCATACCCCAGACTGTGATCTGCAGGGGTGGAGCAGAAAAAAAGCAATCTATTGCCATGCTCCACCAAACCAGCGTTAACTCTGTTTACGGCACAAGAGGCCGCGTGTCCTTTATTTGTTTTCCAATGAAACATCATGGCTGAGAAAAATAGTAATTACCGGAACACGTGGGCGAAGACCTTATGGTTCGATTGTCATTACTTCCTTTTTTGCATGTGCCCCTTCTTTGATCTCGCTTTGGAATAGAGCAGGTTACGATGCCAGGTGCGCCGCTGGGGCTGGCACGGACTTCTCGCGATTCATCCTCCGAGCAATTCTGCAGTGATTTTTTTTTTTTTTCATCGCTCAACATTGTTAGAAATAGTTTAACAGAACTCCACGTTATATAGACTGTTTACAATTTGACCGAACCGCACCTTGCACTTTTCCGGGCATGCACAGTAAGCACCTCTGTGTAATCCTCCAGCCGCAACGCAGCTGCTATAACCCAGGGGAAATACGGCTGCGTCTTTTGTCATTGTCAATAGGATCATTGTCATTGTCCAATGTGATTTTGAACACTGCCAGGAAAGAAATAATAATGGGAAATAAGGAAGTATATACTGTACGAGCAAATAAACGTAAGATGGAGGCGATCGAAGAAATTAAGTTTTTTTTTTCTCTCTCTTTTTCTGACATCCTAGGCGAGACGAAACAGCCATGACCACGTTCGTATCGATCGTCTCATTAACAATAATGTCATACCAAGCTCGCTCCTTTGAAGCTCCTCGACCGTATACAGTAAAAAGTTGAATAACTGGGATAGCCTCCCCCTGCTCCTCCTCCTAAGCCTTCTCCCCCACAGGAACTGAGAAGCATTTCTTCAAACGCCATATTGCCCGCTCGGCGACCAAACGGACTGAAAAGCTGACTTGCAATAGCAGTCCAGGCTGCGAGCTAGGGTTGCTTGCATCAACTCACAAAAAGGGCGTCGATATTCCAGCACCATGTGAGAAAAGCGCGTACGATGCCAGCGTTACTTAAAAAAAAAAAAAAAAAAAAGAAGAAGAAGAAGAAGACACAGAACCAAGCTTAGTTCTGGTGTTCTTGGCTGTAGCACTGTGCTCGGTGGCGCGCACCGTCGTTCGCGCTTGAGGGCAAGCATCGCGTGATGTGGGTCCCTGGCAAGCGGTTCACGCTAGCGCCATGTTGCGTACTCTTTGCTTCCTCCGACCACCTCCGACGGGCGGATTTGCAGTGGCCTGTCCGCTTGGTCTGCAGAGCGTATAGGGGTCGCTTAGCGCGCGCGGCACGCACGCTCGCCAATGGGTGTCGCTCCACGCAGGGGCATCCTCTAGGGCATCCTCTGCAGGTGCGCGAGACTAAGGACCATAGTGAGACCATCAGCACTGCATAGGCGAGCTGATGGTTGGTGACGTCGGTTCGGTCCCTTTACTCTGTTTCAAAGGGGTTCGCCGCCGTTAAGCCCTCACAACTGTCAGTGGGGAGGCACACGCTTTACGAACGGCTAGCTTCTAAACGTACATAGAATGAGGCCTTTACCTGGCAAGGTTCGTTTCCGCCGGCCGAGAAAGTTGAACTCAGTGTCTCGGTCACTGCATGGGACCACATGTGGCCAGATAGAGATTTGTTGACGCAGTGTCAGTTGGCACAAGGTTCAGTTTAGCTCATATGTTCAAAATAACGTTGTCCCCCCCCCCCCCCCCCTTCTCTTTAATAGAGCTCAAAAAGTAAAGCGCAAACTTTAAAAAAGACATATCGATGCAAAGTATTCGTCGTTTTTTTTTTTCTTCTTCTTTTTAGGACATGAGTGATGGTTTCGATCGTCACCATCGCGTATGAGGCGCCCTCCGCCCGCTGAGCGTAACATTCAGAATGTCAGTGGCGCCGCAGTGTGTTGCGAGAGCTCTGCCGAACTCTATACCCGGTGTGTATACACACCCAGTCGAAAAAAAAATGCAAACTACAGAACCGGGTCTAAAATACGACAAAATATTCTGTATTTCAGTCGTACACGTCAGGTCTTTCTGTGGTTGTTTGGTACTTTCCTGTTGTTCTGTAGTAGTTTTTTTTTTCGTAGTTTTCGGTTGTCTGTAGTTCTGCAGTATTTTTCTGTTGTAACTACTGAAAATTTTGATGTTATGAACTTATCGCAAGCCCCCTTGTCGAAACGTTGGCTCGGCTTGCGAACTGAGACTCCCCCTCTAGACTTGTTCGATGCTCTTTCATACTGTGTAGCCATCTTATTTCTCTCGTTCTGCCCTGGATACAGAAATTTCTCTCGTCACAGCAGGTTTCCTGTTAAAAGCCGCACAGAAATTCTGTCGCAGCAACGGAAAATTTTCTCTACTTTTTTTCGGCTGGCCGGGCACCAACCCCAGTAGAAAGTCCACTGCTTAATACAAACGTTCTTTTTTTTTTTTTTTTTTTTTCAAGCAAGTTCAATTGGATTCAGAAACGCTGGCTGGCCCTGTTCTGCGCCGCGGTGCTACCATTTTTTTTTTTTTTCCTTTGAGACACTGGAATTTCATTGTACCGTCTGGCTGTTCGGACATGCTCCGTTTGCCGAACAGCAGCGGCAATTGGCAAATGACGGAAGTGGTCCGGGAACACGCCCCGCCGCCGTCTCTCAGCCACGCTCTGTATATCGGTATACCATTTCCGGCCGCATGCGCGGCAGAGGCGTATTTCCCGGGAAAAGAAAATATAGAAGAAAAGAGAACGGTGCGATGGCGCGCTAAATAAAGGTAACCACCAGACGACAACTCCACTACAGCCACTTTAGCTGCGCGATTTCTGTTTCTCACATGTTCTCTCCCAACGCAGGTGCCTTACACGCGTGCTTAACGGCATATCGACCCCTAACATATCGAGCAGAACAGAGCAAAAATAAAAGGAAGGCGTTTATTTTGTGGCTTGAGAAACGGCGCATTCGATTGCTTGTTCGCCGCATACAACGTCGCACGCATACACCACCGCTAGGCGGAGTAGCTGATGAACAATTTTCGTCCGACTGTAGCATTGCCTCACTGAATTATAGCCACGATGAATGGGAATATGTACTTTGCTATGACGTAGAGAAAAAAACAAAAAAACAAGTCAGAGTCGCATGTCCAGCTCATATATACGCAGTTCTGCATGCGGGGCAGAAGAGTAGTGAAGCAGGAATAGCTCAAAACGAGCCCTCTCTCAGACGCCGATGGTTAACGACGAAGTTAGCGCGGGCAATGCCCGATGTATCATTACTGCGTCTCGTCCTTCTTGCCGACCTTTTGCGCCTGGTTGTACTGAACGGGAAGAAGGAAGCGCAGCTGCCTCGGGTATGCCGCCAGCGCTCCTTGAAGCGTTCGTACCGCCGCAGCCCTGCCTGACGCAGACACCTCGCGACAGCAAGAAGGCGGAAAGGATAGGACGTAGATTGGGTGATGTGCACGCGGAAGAATAAGAAGCGAGGAAATACGAAGGGTCCTCCTATGTGTGCGCCTGTTGAAATGGGTCTCTAGACCCCGGCAGCCTGAAGCGGGGTTATCAATTCTGTAATATTCTCGCCGATAGGAGAGCGATGCTAACAATTGCGCGCTGGTCCACAGGTTCGTCAGGGTACTCACATTTCGTACGAAACACTTGGTCGTCAGCATTTACTAAAACGTCATCGTTACCTACATCTTAGACTTCATCTACGATGCTCTTGACATATGGATCCTCTCATTGATTAAGTTCCATTGACTTAAAGATGAAATGGACGCGGCATGGCTATACCAGCTCGTGAAACAATATCTCTTCTGACCGCGGTGTTGAATCCATAGTGTGGACGCACGCCTGGTCTAGCTCAGTTGACGGCTGTGTAGGAGCCATGCAGAAGAAAATTAACAGCAAAAACTAAACACTATTTCTCTTACACCTATCCGACGAAACAATATCATTCACAATCACTTTTTGTTTCTTTCCATTAGCTTTTATTTTTTTCTTCCATCTGAGAAAGGTGCTTTTTACAGCACCTTCCAAATTGTCATCTTGTTTCCTTCTAGTTGGGGAACGAAAACATGACCTGAATTAGCGGCACCTGGAGGATATGTTCGTCGCCGTATAACGGAACGGAACGGAATCCGGACCTCTGCTGCGCCTAGAACGTTTCGGCGCCATGGCGATGTTGCACGCGCCGCGTGTTCGGCCGTGATATACGCCCCGTGAAATCATTCGCTCGCAGGCCTGTTAATCGCGGTGCACTTTATATTTCTTGCTTTTGTACAGAAACAATCTCGTGGTCTGCTCGCTCAGCGGAAAGAGTATGAACGTTGCTTTGCCGATGGGTCGGAGGCTGGCGCGTTCTTCGAGATAAGACGCACATCTGGGCTGCGGTTGGATTCTGTTCTTTAGCACGAGAAAAAAGAAAAAACGTATCTAGAGTATTAGATGACGGACTTCCGAAGCGGAACTAAAGCGTCGTTATTGTCGCCGCCATCTCCTTGATCCAAGTGGGTCTGGCCATAGTCTGTTCTGGCTTTTCAGGAAGGCGGAAGGGCGTCTGGTAGCCATCTCTCTGCTGCATGCGCACAGGTTATGCGTTAAGTTACGTCCTGGCTGCAATGACCGCACTTGTGTTCTAAACGATGGTTCTCTCCACATTGCACATCAAGGCACTCTATGATGCCCTTTCAGAAAGTCCAAAGGGGTAGTCGCTTAGTACGGCGTACCCTGCAGTTGGGATGCTCGACGTAAATGGGTGCATTGAGGGTGTAATTTTAGCACAGTGTAAGTGTGGTTGCGGCTACCTCGTCGGATGAGAATTTGTATGCATGCCTCACTCGACTCTGATTTCATTGCGACTCATGGCGCTAGAAAGGATTCATGATGATATAATCATTACTGTAGTTTAGTGTTTGTGTTTTGTAAGCATGATTTATGAGCACACTGTTAGAAACGGAGGACGAACCGCAGTATATATATTGTGAAAGAAGGCCAGGTCGAGACGATAAGGTCGTGACGGCAAGGCAAGGGATGCCGTGTCAGCGTTTAATCCAATGGAGAAAACCCAAGCGCGTGCCGGCGCCGGCGCCGCGGGACGATGATGATGGTATGTACAAGAGGAAGAAGAAGATCCATGGTATGTGCAAATGAAAGCAGATCCGCGGAGGACTCACACACAATATATATATATATATATATATATATATATATATATATATATATATATATATATTGGAAGAGCACCGAACGCGATATTCGGAGGTCGTAGGTTCGGTTCCCACCATCGGCACGTTGTTTTTTCTTCTACTCTGTGTTTAATATCTTTCCCCTAAACAGATTACATTACTAATTTCTGTGATTATGCAAGTGAAAATTAAAAAAAAAAAAGACAAAGTATCATCTCCAACGCTTTCCTTGGCCTCGCCGACTGTTGGCTTCTTTCCTTCACACACACACACACACACACACACACACACACACACACACA
>JAJIZL010091397.1:0-14233 GCA_023969395.1 Amblyomma maculatum
TGCCTTGCTTTCCAGTTTTCCCACGGGGTATGTAAGCGTGCCTGCAACCCTCTTGATGCTTTGCTTAGACAGGTTCCTGATAGCCTGATCGTTTGTGTCATTGTTCCGCAGGCTGGGCAAGGTCGCTGAGAAAAAGCCGTCTGACAGCGATCAGAGGAGCAAGGGCAAAAAGGAAGGCACCGGTGCAAAAGGAGCAGAGTCGGCTGCAGCCCCACTCTGGCACAGCAGTGGCGCTACATCTGGCTGCTGCA
This sequence comes from Amblyomma maculatum, assembly GCA_023969395.1. Lineage (NCBI taxonomy): Eukaryota > Metazoa > Arthropoda > Arachnida > Ixodida > Ixodidae > Amblyomma > Amblyomma maculatum. Next base: position 252 of record JAJIZL010091397.1, read on the forward strand.
CCTGACATACGGGCCTATGCTACGCACCAAGCGAGTGGGAAGCCACCCGAACATGTGGAGCAGCATTGTCATGACAGCAGTACAGTCTGTGCCTTTGCAGAGCTCGATAGAGTAGCGCAGCACACGCCTTTCCCTGCCTCCCGAGCGAAGCCTAGAAGGGCTCTAGGGTCTCAATACAAGGAATACTGGCCCACCCTACCCACCGCGGCGAGTGCTTGCAAATGGCGCTAGTTCGCATTTGATACGGACGTTTTGTTAAATTATTCAAGGCATTTGTTTTCGGTTCTTTCTTTTCTTTGTTTGCTTTACTTCACGTTTAGTTAATTTTTCTCGTTTGCGGTGTTTTACATTGATTGTGATGCTGCTTAATAAAGTATGTGTCTTCGAAGTGTTCGTCTCGCTCACCCTATTCTAAGAACAGAAATACACAGTGTTCGGCAAATATCAGGTGTACGTCTGCTCTATAGAGCACATCTTTGCACGCAGCTTTGTTTTAGCTCTCTCGTGAATGTTGTATCCAGACGCCAGGCCAAGGAACAGGAGGCTTTATTACGAGGTGCAAGCTCGCAGCCTCAAACCAACAACTCCCGTACATGGAGAACGCGCGCTATACCTGCGTGAGCTGCCGGCGCATGCGCATACATGACGAACGCGTCCAACCATGACAATGTGTAGCGAGCGTGAACACGAACGCTATAACAGTGAACATATAAGTTGACATGCAGAATACCTTAGAAGTGTGTCACTTCAGCTGGACTGAAAAAAAATTCGCCGTGGTTTAGCTTGTAGTTCAGCTGAGAGTTACGCCAGAATAATATCTGCATGGCTACGCTTAGGTTAGGCTTGAAAGTAAAGACGTGGCTTTTGCACATAGTACTTTACTCTATGGTGTCAGCTTTATGCCATAGGGGAATCACTTCTCGTATGAGCACCCCTTGCCTCTTGTCGTTGAACATTCTCATTCGAGGGTAGAAGACTTCTAGTGGTATGACATCGTTTCTACGTGTAACTCCGGGGCACACCGCCATCACAACTTTCGAACGAACCTTCTTTCCTAGCAGTTCGCTGTTGTCGTACGTCTCTACCAACTACCGAGTTATCAGTCTTCTTCTTCTCCTCCTCCTTCTTTTTTTCTCCCCCTCCCCCTTTTTCTTCCTTTTCTTTTTAAGACAGGCACGTGCTCTTTGGACAGACACAGACAGACACGGCGAAATGGAGACACTGTGACCAATGTAGCACCCTTTACCAAATATAAGGAGTCAGAAAGAAACGTTGTGAAGGACCGGGAAGGACTACGTTTGACCCGGGAAGGACCATGTTTGACCATGAACAACCGCGAAGAAGGAGAAGTAGAAGAGGGAGAAAAAGAAGACAAAGAAAAGGACGAAGAAGAAGAAGAAGGACAAGCCGGAGAAGAAGACGAAGATGAAGAGGAAGAAGACGACGACGTAGAAGTAGACGAAGAAGACGGTGACGAAGAGGAAGAAGACGAAGAAAGAGAATTAGAGGACGAAGAAGAAGACGACAAAAAAGAAGACGACGACGAAGAAGAGGAAGAAGATGATGAAGAAGGAGACGAAGAAGAAGACGATGAAGAAAAAGCGAAGAATAAGACGTAGAAGAAGACGAAGAACGCTGGGTCACCGGTAGTTAATGCTTTCGCTCCACATTCGGTTCAGCAGAATTGAACCCTTCTCATTTATATGTGGGCTGGTAGCTCACGTTCACGCGTCATACAGTAAAAGGATAAGCTTTAATGTCCCCAATTATTTAGTATAGTACCTTACACTGATGTGCGTGATAGGACAATATAGTAGCAGGAAAAAGCTGAATCCATCGTTGCTATCGCAATTCAACTAGGTTTAACCAGAGTTAAACCGCAACTAATTTTTTACACATTGGAAATCGCTTCTGCTGCCATCGGAAACGAAAGCCTAGAATTGATATGTTAACCCAGGTATGCGGCACGTACGAGAATTTAAACATTTCTCAAGGGGGACGGGGAAGCTTCGGCAAGCTGCGAAGAGGGCGCTGTGTGACAGAATGTTTTAGGGTGCCTCGATGCAGGGCCAACATCGAAGCGCCCTAGAATTTTTAAATGGAGCCGGATATAGGCCACGTAGTATTGAGGAATGGAATAAGCTGTCTTTTGATACGATTCTATCTAAATATTTTTGGCGTCTTACCCAAAGTCATGTTTAGTAATTATGTACATTATCTTGTTAGAGTACATGTATCGTTGTAATATACGTGCTAGCTATGTTTAGCATTTTGTTGCGATTAACCGTAGTTCCACAATAACCTATTACTTACGCACTTTCTGCTAGCTGACTGATCAGGGCATGGATTATTTTTTTTAAGATATTTGATGAAAGCAAGGGATCTATTTAGTGCTGAGAAGAAATATTGAATTGAGTTGTATCCTCTGACTCTTCAGCCCTGCCCAGATTTTCCTAGTGTGTGCACTGTCTTCTTTTCAAAACATTTCCCTACTGATTTATTATACCATTCACCAACCGATTATTGCATGATCCCGCGTGCGTATATGCGTCCCTGATTCGTAGAAACTTGCGACGCATAGTTCAGTAGGTTCGCGCTCGGTAAATGCCGGGGACAATAGAATCCTAGATGTTTTGGTGTGATCGACGGCACACGCTTCTCTGGGTCCCGGTGTGATGTCCCGGTTATACAGTTCTTTTCGGTTTGGAGAGAAGGAATCAAGCTTTTTGGGGTGGAGATCAGGGATCAAGTACGAAATAGGGCCAGTGCCAGATTTAATCAGAACTGGATGCCCCCGCTCACCCGACGGTCCGAAGCCTGCGTCTGGACGCCACTGCGGTGACCCGGTGTTTGAGGTGGGAGCTGATAGCCACAGCTGCAGGCAGCGCTGATGATGACGGTTAAACGGCGAACTCAATATACGAGTCTGCAGGACCTGCGACATGTCTTCGTATTTTCAGGCAGTCGGTCCGTTCTCAGAACCATCGCCATCTCCGCAACAGCGTCTATGTAGCCGTCATTAGCACGTCGCCCACGCATTCCAGCGGGTCCTTCGCGACCCTTATTCGCATCCGGTTTTCAGACAAAAGGCGACAAGAGGAGGCAAAATTGTGGAGAGGTCGTTGGGCCGCGTATTACCTTGCAACCCGGATCCCAAGTTCCCGCACAGACAGTTAGCCATCACATTCACTCACCATAGTTTTTACGAAAACACTTTTTTTTTTCGAGGTCTGTGCACCGCCAAATTAGTTTTTGTGTCCATACCACGCCCTGTTGAACTTGAGTCGTATGCGCTCTGCCACAAAAGCACATCGCAGATCAGTTCACCCGCATCACCACCCATACAAGAAGTCCGCATTTCACATACAACAGTGAGGTCATCCAGTTCCCTAACATAGGTTGACAATCAAATGGCTTGACTGGCGACTATTTTTCAATGAACAAAACTGCGTGTACACTTCCATTCCTTTGGCAAACCATTGCAATGGATGCACATTCTAAAAGAACTCTGAAAATATTGTCATACAGGTTGATATACACAAGATTAAACGGAGTTCGTACCATACATACAAGTCAAACTAAACTCTAAGAGTAGAAGAATAAAACTGAGAAAAATCAACAGTGTTCAGAAAAGGGTATCATACATGTTTTGTACATGGATGAAACTTGACTAGCAGGCTCACAGCGTTATTAATTATGACCCAGGATTGTACATATCCCACACATTTGGAGGCACAATCAGCTCATAGTCTGGCTCGGTCGGCAGTTTTGAATTTTCGTTCATGTTCGCTTCCAGTGCCTGCGACTCTGTGGCCTGTGAATTATCCACGTCCCCCTGAGCAGTGCTGCTGGGTTGAATACTCCGACGACCTCTGGCGCTGAATGGTTATACACAAACACAATACACAAAAAGAGAATTAAACCAAGACGTTCACACAGATGATGCGCTCGCTACCAACTGCCCGTTTTCGTGGTACGAAGAAGATAAATGCATCACAAAAAACGTAGGGCTGCAATAACAAGAAGTAAACAAAAGTATCAGAAAAAATGCGAAGAAATTCAGAATGAAAAAATTAAATGAAAATAAAACGAAAATAGTGACAAATTACTTCTAACTTCTTGTCGCATTGTAAAAACGGAGAAGTATCACTTCCTTGCTGCTGAGCGCCACCGACGGAACACTCACGCATTCCCCTTCCTACCCCGAAATCATCTTGAATGCTTCAATAATCTGTCTTTTAAAACTCATTTGCGCCTACCAACACCTTGGTTTCGGTGAACCTTGGTACACAGTGGGTGCCCCTCAAGTCCCGTTGATCGTCTTTTGTTTTACAACGAGAGCAATGGGTCGCCAGGTTTCCTGGAGCAGACAATGTGGCACACGAATTTTTGTGTTCCCTTAGCCTTTCATTGAGGCATCGGCCTGTTTGTCCCGCATAGGCCTTTCCACATGTCAGGGGGATCTTGTACACGACACCCGTGCGGCATTTGACAAAGCGTCCCCTGTCAGTACTCCGCGTCCGTCCTTAGTCTCTCTGGTTTCATTCCCCTTCCTGCACATACTTTTTAACTTGTTCGGTGCAGACAGCACGACCCTAATTTCAAATCGGCTGGCTATCTTCTTAAGACTGTGTGATTGCCATGTACGTAGGGCAGGACAACAACCTGTCTTCTCTTTTCACTCTCTTTACGTTCTCTTGTTCGGGGTCGCATATTCTTCAAACAGCTTTCAGCCGCAGATATCAGCATACTCCTCGGATATCCGCTTCGTTTCAACCTCTCAATCTGTAGGTTGACACTGTCGCCCATCAAGTGCGGACAGGATTTGATCCGCGCCTGCCTTATAACCATGCAGCGCCAGAGGTCGTCGGAGTCGTATAGCCAACTAGCCCGCTCGCAAGTACTACTCAGCTTTATTTCGAGTTCCGCGGGCCTTTTTATATATTCATTTTCTCCACTGCATCAAGTATGTGTTCTCATGGATTACATAGCAGAATCAAAGACGAGGACTCGTGCTTTGACATATGGGCTGAACAGAGGACTGACATCTCCGATCCTTACTTCGGTATTCAGGCGCTTGGCTCCAACACAAGGATTGTCGAGGAAGGTCCGCAAGATTCTACGCTCAGAGACATGGCGCCAGGTGCGGATGCACAAGCTTTCCATCGATAATGTGTGTAGCACCTACCTTGGTCCTCAGCGATCAAAGGTAATGACGAAGTTCTTCCTTGGATTTGCAGACCAAACTGCGGATCGGTTGTGGAATTCTACTTTGAATAAGCTTCCAAGGAAAGAAAGAGATACCGATGAGATGAATAGCGGGGGTGTCAATCTCACGGATCAGGCTATTCCCAAGCATGTTCTTGATGTTATAAATAAGGGACCTAAGTATGCTGCGCAATCAAAGGCTGCCGCTGCTGATATTTTGAGCATGGTTCACAAGGCGGCCTCAAAAGCCTACGAAGAGGATAGGGAAGCTTGCCTGTTCCAAGGTGTGGAGGCTGCTTCTGCGTTCTTAAAAGATCGAGGTTCTAAAAGAGCGCAGCCCAGTCCACAAAGAGCCATGGATTGGTTCAAGAGTATGGATCTGCGACTGATTCTCACTGATAAGATGGGAGAGTTTGCGGTCATGCACAAAGATGATTACCAGGCCAAGACGAAAGAAGGGATCCTAAAAAACTTCGAGTCGAAAAGAAAGATCTCTAGGAGACAGCTTTGTTTAGCCAGTAAGCAAGCGGCTGATATTTTCCAAGAGGTGGGCAAGGAAGCATTAACCAAGGAGATTAAGGGATGCAAGAAGCTGACCCTAACAAAATTCTTTGCTCTCAAGACACACAAGGAGGGAAACCCTTTCCGACTCATCATGGAGGACCGTTCCACATGGAAGCACTGCACAGCTTCATGTCTTCAGAAATACATGAATTGTCTCCCAATAAGACCCCTTGGTGGTGAAAAATTCAGATGAGCTGAGTGGATTTCTTCAACCGGCTGCGCCTAACAAGTGTTTCTCTGTGGACGCAAAAGATCTGTATCACAACAATCCATAGCATTTGGCCATCCTCGCTGTCGAAGAAGCAATAGATGTCTACGGTGCAGTGAAGTATCGGAATGAAAGTGGAATTAGCACTGACCGGTTTTTAGGTCTGTTGAAGCTCTACCTCCGATCCTTGTATGTTGAGTTTGAGGGAAATGTTTTGGAGCAAAAAGACGGAATTTGCATAGGATTTTAAATTGCTCCTATATTGAGTGACCTATTCCTTGCTAAGGGTGAAAGGATACTTTTTAATCACATGAATGAAGCTGGAGTTGCCAAGGCATTTGGATATGTCGATGATTTTTTGGTTTGCCTGCCGTATGAAGATTACACAGAGAGCAAGGTTGACAGCATTGTGGCACTATTCCCTATAAAGCACATCCGGGGCTTGAGTTCTCCTTTGAGCAACCAGAACATGCACAGATCCAGTACCTGGATATCAGACTTGTGCTTCACGAAAACCACACATGTTGGTTTTATAGGACACGAGGGGCAAAAGGCCTTCTTCCATACGACTCCGGTCATACCAAGTTGATTAAGCGGGGGCTGGTTGTCTCGTGTTTACGGCAAGCGCTGATCAAATCCTGCCCACACTTGATGGGCGACAGTGTCAACATGCAGATTGAGAGGTTGAAAAAAAGCGGATATCCGAGGAGCATGCTGATATCTGCGGCTGAAAGATGTTTGAAGAATATGCGACCCCGAACAAGAGAACGTAAAGAGAGTGAAAAGAGAAAACAAGTTGTTGTCCTGCCCTACGCACATGGCATATCACACAGTCTTAAGAAGATAGCCAGCCGATTTGAAACTAGGCTCGTGTTGTCTGCACCGAACAAGTTAAAAAGTATGTGCAGGAAGGTAAATGAAACGAGAGAGACTAAGGAAGGATGCGGAGTACTGCACAGGGAACGCTTTGTCAAATGCCGCACGGGGGTCGTGTACAAGATCCCCCTGACGTGTGGGAAGGCCTATGAGGCGCAAACAGGCCGATGCATCAATGAAAGGCTAAGGGAACACAGAAATTCGTGCGCCGCATTGTCTGCTCCAGAAAACCTGGCGACCAATTGTTCTCGTTGTAAAACGGAATACGATCAACAGGACCTGAGGGGAACCCATTGTGTACCAAGGTTCACCTAAACCAAGGTGCTGGCTGGCGCAAAAGACAGTTTTAAAAGACAGATTATTGAAGCATTCAATATGATTTCGGGGGAAGAAAGGGAATGCGTGCGTGGTCCGTCAGCGGCGCTCAACAGCAAGAAGGTGATACTTCTCCGTTTGGACAATGTGACAAGAAGTTAGACGTAATTTGTCATTATTTTCGTATTATTTTCATTTATTTTTTCACTCTGAATTTCTTCGCATTTTTTTTAATCTTTTGTTTACAATTTATTGGAGGCCTATGATTTTTGTGGTCCATTCCTCTTCGTACCATAGAAACAAGCAGTTGGTAGCGAGCGCATCATCTGTGTGAACGTTTTGGTTTAATTCTCTTGTGTATGTATTGTGTTTGTGTATGACCATGAAGAGCCAGAGGTATCGTCGGAGTCATATAGCCAACTAGCCCGCTCGCAAGTACTACTGGGTTGAATGTCACTGTCTTCAGCAATTTGTTGGCGGTAAATGTTGAGCATGCGACAGAATGCCTTGAGCGATTTCGGAATATATAGAGCTGGTTGCCGCAGGTAGGATTAAGTCACTGCAGTCATTCCAACTGCTCTGAGCCGGTGCGCTCTGTGCGCAAGCTTCGATTCTTTCCTGTTCTGAATCACTTTGAGGGGCCCTTTCTTAGTAGCGCTTCAGTCTGCTGGCATGCACGGTGAAAATTGGGTGCCTTTCCTCACAGCTCCGAACATGAATGGTACGGAGCCTAGTTTTTCCCTGATGCGGTAGGGGCCCTTCCATTTTGACGCCAGTTTATGCGACAGCCCCCTTTCACTGCGCTCAAATTTAAGCTGGACCCGATCTCCTACCATAAACTCTGCTTCCGCGTGGCTTTGAGGTCATGTCTCGCTTTCCGGTCCGTGGAGAGGGACCCCAAAGCTTTCTTCGCCATCTTGTGTGATAGCTGCAGTCACAATGCCAGCTCTGCCCGATAACCGTCCATGACGGAGTACTTGGAACCCCCACACTCCTCAAATGTCTCTTGCGGCATGTTAATCTCGGCCATACGTTAGGAAAAACGGCGTCTAATGAGAACTCTCGTGGACGGCGGTGTTGTATGCGAAAATTAGATACGGGATCCACAAATCCCAGTCTCTCTGGTAGCGTGCCACAACATGCGAGAGCAGCTGCTTAAGAATCTGGTTCAGCCGTTCTGCTGAGCTATTACATTCTGGGTAGTGCGCTGTTGTTTTCAGCTTTTTGGCCTTTAAAAGCAGACACACTTCTGTCATAATCTTGGAAGTGAAATTGCTCGCTTGGTCAGTAAGCAGCTGATGGGCACACCATTGCGGCGCAAAACAACCCTTTCTACAGAACTCCTCGCCACTGTTGGCGCCTTCTGGTCAATCATAAGGATGGCTTCCGCGAATTTCTACAGCTGATCGGAGAAATCTGGCACGTAATTGTTCCCTTTACTGGTTGTAGGCAAGAATCCGATAACATCCATGGCCATTCTCTCAAAAGGTGCGCTCCGCTCTCCAAACTCCTGAAGCGAAGTGCGTTTCCTCTTTTTCGGTGTTTTTTGTAACTGGCAGAATTAGCACTGACCGCAGTACTCGGCAATCGACTTCCTCATTTCTGGCCAGAAATATTACAATTCAATTTTCTGTCTCATTTTCATGGCCCTGAAATGAGCGAAGTATGGTGCGTCATGGTATGCACGAAACACATCTGTAACCAGACTGCGCGGTACTATGTATCTTTCTCTGCCTCACTTGGGCCAAGTCCTCCTCAGCATACATGGCAAAATTACTTTTGAAAATGAATTAAATTACCTTACTAATTACTTTGCTGAAGATCGCAGAAAAGTAATTAAATTATATTACTCATTACTGCTCCCCCAAAAGTAATAAAATTACATTACAATTACTTCTACTGAGTAATTCAATTACTTTTAAATGATTTTCAGTTTCCATAAATGCAAAAACTAAGTAAAGCTATTAAACAAAACAACTTGTTCTTTAGAGTATTCTAGTGCTGCTCAATTCTGTCTCCTTTTGCCAATCCGTTACGCTGGCATCGGATTGCAGCACGTCGTTCCTGCTTTCGCGCACTCTACTTTGTTGTCTATTGAAGGAGTGATGGCGCACTTTAGTAAAAGTAATTTCGAGAGTAATTAATTACCTTGCTGCGAAATTACTACCAAAAGTAATTCACTACATTACTAAATTACAAAACTGAAAAAGTAATTCATTACATTACAAATTACCGAGAAAAGTAATTAAAGTACAGTAATTTCATTGCTGTAATTCAATTACTGCCATGTCTGCTCCTCAGGTATGCCGGACACATCAAAAGAGACGTGATCTCATCATCTGTCAATGTTTACAATGTAGACTGTTTAATAATCCCATGAGCATTCTGGACCACTGACAATGACCACTGGTCATGTTAAATGCAGTTTTTCCTTATCAGAAGGATTCATCTCGATTTGCCAGAAGCCAGAGGCCAAGTCCACAACCGAGAAGTACCTGGACGATTCCAATTGTGACAAGGACTCTTGGATATCTGGCAGCGGATACCCGTACGAGTCCACCGTGATGACACTGTTTAGCTTCTTGAAGTCAACTAAAAAACGGAACGACCCATCTGGTTTTTCAAGAAATAGTGCAGGCGAACACCACGGCGACTTGGATTTCGGCTTTCAGCATATCCTGCACCTGCTTGGCCATCTCCTCGCGCTGTGCATACGGAATGCGGTAGGCCCTCTGGTACATAGGTGAGGCGCCCCATGTGTCTATGTGGTGTTTGATTGACCCACATTGCCAGACGTCAAAGTTGCATCGAGAAAAAATTTCAGTGAATCCCTTTATTACTTGCCTCACTCTGGCAAAGCCCTCTTCAGGTATGTGGGACACATCAAAGAGAGACATCATGTCATCATCTGTCAATGCCTGGCAATGATCTGTGTCCGCAAGCATGTTTTCGTCTTTTGGTTCTTCTACAGCGCACAGATAAGTAGCAATATTTTTATTTCGGAGCGAAATTATTTCGTCTTTAGTGAAGTTTGCAAGGCGGACGGAACGCGGCAGCTTTCGTCTGGCTTCACTATAGTCGCGGACAATATGAACCCATGTGCCAAAACAGCATCACGCTCGACGACGCCAACCTAACCTACGCGTTCGGGTTTCGCCAGCTTTGGTCTGCAAACAATTTGCGACAAGGCCGGTAGAGTGCAAGGACAAGACAGCCTCACGGATATGCTTCGGGTGCACCATTGAGGATAGCTACCGCTTGATGGACCTCTCTCATGGTTGCAGCTCGCCAGTTCTTAATACGAATTTGGCACTCTTGTGGCTCCATGGAACCCTTCAGTTGTTAAAATATTAATTTTCTGGGCCGATATGATGTCCTATTCGATTATTTCGTCTACTGGAATTGCAGGCCTATCCGCTATGACAAAACAGTCATGAAAATAAAGTTCTGCTTTTTAAACAATTTTGCAAAGAGAAACAACTGTGGATATCAATCTTACTCCCAGTGATGCCCACAAAGCGCCCATGCGAGCTTACCGCGCTAGTAATTTTGTTAGGAGATCGCTCTTGCAACCACTTGAAAACCCGTTGAGAAATGAGCGAATCCGAGAGCCCGTGAACACTAACATTTAAACTTCACCTCCGTTAATGCGGAACTTTACTACCGGACTCGTGTCCTCAAAATACCATGCTTCTGTAAGAGGACCTCCAAAGATCGCTGTTTCCTTGTTCTGTATACTCTACCTTCAAGTCTACAGCGGATCTACTCCCCGAAACCCACCGTTGATCTTCTTTAGTGCATTCCTACCAGCAGTCAGAGGGGAGACCTACACGTTTTTTGGAACGGACTGTTTCTTGGAGTGTGCAAGCTCAGTGCTTTTATGAGCAAAATGACCAGTCCGGCCGCACACGAAGCATCACCTACGTGAATAACGCCGCCTATATGGAGCACTCGGTAACTATGGGGCAGTGAGCAACCTCTCAATGTTGTCTAATCGCTGCTTCATTCCTCTATAATCTTTGCGAGACGAGATTTCTTCCCTGTCGACGACTCGTATCCCAGACATGACGCCGCTGAGGAGTTCGTTCGCGTCCTCGTTGACAGCGCAGGCGACCGCATCATCAAACGTCGACGGATTACGGGACATGACGGGACATGATCACGGCCGCTCTGGGAAAGGGTCTTGTCGTGACGGTACATCGCGCGCCCCTTGTCGAACACAACCAGCGTTTCATTGAACGCATTCAAGTTCACCGGCGTTCTATAATTCGTCTACAGAAAAGAAAAGGCGCAGTACCTGTCATTCGCGGAATCCCGCTATCATTCTCACTGTAGACAAGGGTAATTATGAAGAGCGTTTCACGACCCGGGGCATGACGCAGTGGTAACGCGCTGGGCTGGGGGTCTAGGGGATGGAGGTTCGGTTCCCTGGTATAAGACAATGTTTACTATTTTATTTTTTAAGTATCGATTAAATGGTGAGTGGGCATAAGACTTCTTGTTGGTCGCTTCGATTTTGGCCGTTCTCCTGCATGCGCATAACGGGTGGCGTACACTAACGCGAAACACTGCTTAGACATGTGTAGTGTAGCTTTACGCTACAAAAATATAGGAGCTATACTGGGTGTTGTGTAACAACAAACCTGAGCGCGTCATGCAGTTCAGATGTGAACGTAACGGGTAATTGGAAAGTCGATAACTTACACCAAACACGTAATTTTTAGCACTCAGCTCCACGCATGCTCAAATAGAGTCAAGTTAGGTTGCACTGAAATGCGATAAGACGGTATAGCTTTAGATATGGCTAGCATGACATCACTTCCTGGTCGCATAGTGCGATCGCATCGGTAAACTGAGAACGGGGATAAATTGTCAAAAATCTCGTAGTCATGAGCGTTACGATGAAGCCATGTTTCGGTTAATGGGATACTATCAGCCTCGCATGTGTAGACAGCAGAACCAAATGATTCGCGTTTATTAAGAATGCTTCTAGCACTCTTAAATGAACGCTTGCTTGCAGCGTCGGGCTCAAGTCTGTTTTGCGCAACGTATGCAATTCATTCGTTGGTCCGCATAGCGTCGCAAGTATAGCGGCGCGGAAGTGAAAGGTGGTAAATTTTTCGGTCAATTCTATATGCGCTCCGATTTGGTTTGGTTTGGTTTGGTTTGTGGGGTTTAACGTCCTAAAGCGACTGAGGCTATGAGAGACGCCGTAGTGGAGAACTCCGGAAATTTCGACCTCCTGGGGTTCTTTAACGTGCACTGACATCGCACAGCACACGGGCGCCTTGCTTTTCGCGTCAAAGGAAATGCGGCCGCCGAGGCTGGGATTCGATGCCGTTTCCTTGTGAACAGCAGTAGAGCGCCGTAACCACTGAGCCACCCCGGCGGGGTCTATATGCACTTTGTCGATGCAATGTACTATGTGTAGACCGGAAACCCGGCACATTTATTGCTATATACATTAAGAAGCTGAGCCTCTGCACCCCTTTTGCTGTGTGGTCGGAGTACTGGTGATGTCTTCTCTAGTACCGTGGCATCTTTATTTCTAGACGTTATTTTCTTGGGGGAGAAATGACATTTTTCTGCACTCGTATTTTGATAATAAAAACGTAAACCTGTGTACGTATACAAGTACGTGAAATATAACGACCGGGGTCTGGTCTCTGTGGACCAACTTCTTGCAAATAAAGACCATTTTTTCCTCTGTCCAGGAAAATCCGTTTTTGAAAAGCAAGACAAGTATTTCGCAACTATAATATAGAAGAGCCACGCATACGTGGAAATGCATACTCTCCGTTAAATTTCTGCAGGATTACATGAAGTACATTATTCAGCCGAAAACTTACCAACTTCATTGTTTATTAGATCATGCTTTTGCGATTTGTGAAGTGATTCCCACTAACCGAATCGACACGTGCAGGTATTGAACAAGAATAAATTTAATGTTTGGAAATTCATAGCTCTTCACCGCTTTCCCAATTGTACGTGCCAGCGGTGGGGAGATTGGCCAGGGATTCATCTGGCTTAATGTTGACCCATAAAATATGTGTTGCTAATTAGAGGGACGCCTAAGCTTCGCCTTAGGAAAACACAAGCTTTTCATTCTGCGAATTTTTAACATTCAGAGTGTGGCACATATTTGTGGAAGTGTTAACGTGTTTATTTGGTTTGGCATTTGGAAAAGTGAAGCGCAGAACCTGTCTCGATCACTTCTATAGACACCTACGCTTACAATAAAAGCATACAACGGGGCTCGAGGTGCATATCTCGTCGGTACAAATCCCTACGCAAACTGTCTTCAAATATGGCCAGCAGCTGCATGCTCAATGAGAACAGAACTGGTATCACACTAGCTTGAACGCCTCACAAGAAACGGTTGCGTCGTAGCTGTGATAAGAGTTCACCAGAGTATTTTTTTCAACCTGTTTTTCACAATTCCGATTAGGGATATGGCACAGCCTTTACGACTGAACGACCTTCATACGCTATCGTGTCAAACATACAGACACTCTAGAATGTAATCAAGAAAAAAAAAGGAGGCAGTCGTGCGGTTATAGGGTGCCTAGAACAATTGCTCTGATTTGTACCGTTGATAATTACCTTACCATCTTGGATGTGAATATGTAGCTTCGCCTACGGAACCGGCGTTCCTTAGAAAAAAAGTCCGATCTTGATAATACAGGTGTTCCTACAGTCTGTTAGTCTTCATGAAGGCATCTCTCCAGAACGTATAAGTCGTCGCGTGATTTTTTTCACGGTTCTCTTCATGCCTAACCGTGTCGGCTGCCTCTCTATTATCTTGCTTCGT
>JAJIZL010091399.1:0-16445 GCA_023969395.1 Amblyomma maculatum
ATATCAAACATGTGGAGTTAAATGGAGAAGCAAATTTACAAACATTCGCTTAGCTAGAAGCATTTTGGAATATTGTGACGTGTTTGAAGGTCACATTGAAATGTTTCAACTAGACCTGGAGAAAGCTTTTGACCGGGTTAACCACGAAATTTTATTTCAATAGTGAATCATGTAGATGTAGGCTCAGTCATATTAGAGGGAGTAGAGATGGCATGTGCAAATTTATTCACTAGCATTATTGTAAAAAAAGAAGTCACAGAAAGCTTCAGATAAGATCGCCCCTTAAGACAAGGATGTCCACTTTCTCCTCTGTTATTTGACATATATATAGAACCGTTTTCCTTAAAGCTGATTAAAAATGAAAGGGTCCAAAGATTTAGACATATGGAAAGCGAAGTAAAGATATTGTCATATGCTGACGACATAGCCGTTTTCTTTTAAGATCAAGACAGCGTTTCAGAAGCAATCAAAGATGCTAGTCGATTTTGGAGGCAAACGGCCAGTGAAGTCAACTGGGACAAATGTTTGGGGCTGTGGCATGAGGTTTTGTGCATCCACCTTCCCTTTTTGAAAATATTTATTGGTCTGTCACTTCTTCGAGGTACTTTGGAGTGTAGCTGAAACAATACAAGGATACGAAAGATTACTGTAATGCTGAACGTGAATGTGTCAAGTCAAATCAACAAAGTAGGTTGAACTTGATTTATCAATGTTTGCGCGTTCAACAATATGCAATTTCTTGATTGTTGCGAACGTCTGATATGTTTTGCAAGCATTGTCCATGTACAAGGGTGGGTATCCAGAAATTTCTCCGATTGTTGGGGGTTTTCGTCTGGGGTTCGGTTTGGGAGAGAACGAACCGTACAAATTGGTTTCGCTCGGAAAAAGTGGAGGAAATGGTTGGGTCCATTTATTTTAACGACAAATTATATCCAGATTTATGTTCTTAAGGAACCAAACCGACCCTTTTCTGCATACAGTTTTTCATGTGAGACTGAGCCAAGACTTATTCGAACTTTTGGTGTCCTCTAGCAACTTTAAACACAAAAGACTGAGTCTTTTTTGCGCAAGGTTGCGGCTTCCTTTAACATTTTAAAAGTGAGATTCTCAATGGAATGCCTAAGCGCTGTAACCCAAAAGCAACTGTATTCGGACCTGCTTGATGTAATGATGCCATTGCCGTTGTATCGATCATTACACTAGAGGGAAAGGTAAGGATGTCCTAAAAAGTGTTAAAAAGATGCCAGCACGGTCGTCACCAAAAGGTTTTTCTTCCTACTACACAGTAGTATCGTGGTTGAGAAAAAAAGGTGTCTTTTTTTCCGTGGTCGGTGGACTGCTTTATTTGCCATAATCCGGAAACCATAGACCATATTTTGCTTGACTACTGGGATGCAGTCTTTCTGTGAGATATCCTGCAGAGGACATTAAAAAAGGACTTGCCAACTACACCCATGTTATACGGTTCCTACCGGTCCATAATCAAGGGGTTGTGCCACATGACTTATTCATGTTGCTTTGCCTCCACAGTGTATGGAAAATGAGAATGGCTGTGAGACACGCGGATGTGGATGCTCGCTCAGTGAGGAAGTATTTCATTGAAAATATCAAAAACCTGACCACCATCTATATTACCCAAAGTGAGAAACCTGAATAGATGCCAGTTTCAAACACCTAAAGCGTGTTTGAAACTTTGCGAACTCTTACTTTTGCTAGAGTTCTTTGTGGTTAAATACTTTGATTTTTCCCCACTGTTAATATTATTGATAACAGGAAGTAAAGAAACAAACGTCGGCGTAGCCGAGTGGTTAGTGTCTACATGTTAAGAAGTACCGAGTTCGAAACGAGCAACGTGCTTCTGTTTTTATTTTTACTTTTTCGGCTTAATTTATTGCACTTGAAGTACGTCGGTACTTTTTAGCTTTTAATTTTTATCCTAGGCATTTTTTTCCCCGGCCGACCAGTGCCGCTAGTGCGGAGCGTGCCAGTATGCCGCGTCCCAGTGCACCCAGTCTCCAGCGTCATAAGATCCATAATCAAGAATGGCGCTAGGGCTCTTGGACCCAGTGGCACTGCTTTTTTTCAATACGGTGGCCCAACGCAGCGTGCGCTTCACTCGGTGCAACATAATTAGCTCCCCTCGCGCAGGCGTCTGTGCACTCCCAATCTCATGTCGAACTCGTTGGTTGAAAACACGAAGGCGCCGCTCACGAAAACTGTTTCAACAGAGGCCGCAGTCAAACCGTGCCGCCGGCCGGGCTCCATTCAGCGGCGCAATTCGTGATGTTAGGCTTACGAATCTTGCTGCTTGCACCGCCGGCACCGTCGGCACCGTCGGCCTCACTCGGCGCGCAGCCCCATGTTGCGCCGTCTGCTGTTCAGCGCATCTCTCGCAGGAAACAAACCTTGCACACTTCGAAAACGAAACTGCTGAAACAAATAGTCAAAGAAGCATACTTTCGACTGTCACATGCTTACGGAACAGGTACAGCGTCACATTGGCGTTTATCTCAATTTGCAGGCGTTATTTTTGATATACCATTATAATTGCGGATTCTTGAGCTACGTCAAACCTCCGCCAGAGCTCCGCGGAAGACCTGACGGAGTGGCTTTGGGGTTGACAAGGTTCAGTTCCTATGGCACTGACATAAAAAGCGGATGGCCTGCCGTTAGTGATCACGTTTCGTCTGTTTCGTTTTACTGTGTGGTATTTTGTGAGACGTTTCATGGCGAGAATTCGGTGTACTCAGAGGTATCCATAGCCAGACGAGAGAGCCAGGCGGCAAAGACGGGGCAGGTAGATTGCCTTACTTGGCAGCTTGCTGGAGGCATTTGGTAGCCGTCGGGAGGGACCGTGCGATCTGGCGACAAGTTTCGGCATACTTGGTCGAAGACTAACATAAATTGATCGAATGGAGGTATTCAGGAATGTTAAATATTGTCACCTAGTGGTGACACGGCCGTTGACACCAAAAGAAGACACAGGCTTGATGGTACCGAAATTAACCCTTTATTGGGCTGACTTGCACCCGCAAACGAACTAAGCAACTCAGCGGCAGCGATAGCAACAAACGTTCTCGTCGATCGTCGAACAAAGAATGCCCGTCGCACTCGTCAACGCTCAGTTTAAAGACTGCACAGAACAACCTAGATAACGTTGCAAACAGCTACCAGCACAGGCTGGAACATTGTAAAAAGACACACGAGTGGCCGGAATCTCCGAGACAGATCTCGGTGCATCTTGCGCTACAACGAGACTGATAAAGGTGTGACTCGCGACATCGAGCACTAACAAACAAAGCATACGGAACTGATACGCGATCCAGAATCAGAGTGATAAGGCCGTATGCCGGCGGCTGTTACAAAACAACAAATACAGTTTTGAAGGTTTCGCGGCATTACACCCCCCTTATAAATACATCGCCTCGATGTTCCAAGCAACTTAAACATAAACACTGCAAAGTTTCAACACCACAGATTCTTTAACGCGTGTAATATGGATTCAGTCGTACAACATGTACAATTTCTGGGCATACGCGTCGCCGTTGTGATGCTGACGTTCCGTCGGGAACGTCTTCATAGTCCAGTGGTCCGACGCGGCGAATGATTTTGTACGGCCCAAAATATTGACGCAACAACTTTTCACTTAGTCCGCGACGGCGAGTTGCTGTCCAAACCCACACTTGGTCTCTTGGATTGTACTCTGCGTGGCGTCGTCGTCATTTGCATCGTCGGCTGTCGGTGCTGTGTTGGTATTTAATACGCAGCCGTGCGAATCGTCGCTACTGGGATTGACACCCAGCACCTCCACCAGGTGTCACGTAATGGTGACAAGGCCGTTGATACCAAAAGAAGACACAGGCTTGATGGTACCGAAATTAACTCTTTATTGGGCTGACTTGCGCCCGCAAAAGAACTAAGCAATGCGGTGGCGTCGATAGCAACAAAGGTGCTCGTCGATCGTCGAACAAAGAATGCCCGGCGCACTCGTCAACGCTCAATTTAAAGGCTGCTCAGAACAACCTAGATAACGTCGCAAACAGCTACCAGCACAGGCTGGAACATTGTAGAACAACACACGAGTGGTCGGAATCTTCGAGACATCTCAGTGCATCTTGCACTACAACGAAACTGATAAAGGTGTGGCTCTCGACATCGAGCATTTAACAAACGAAAAATACGGAACTGATACGCGAACCAGGATCAGAGTGATAAGGCCGTATGCCGACGGCTGTTAAAAAACTACAAATACAGTTTTGAAGGTTTCGCAGCAATTAATCATATCTTCCTTCTTTTTGTATCCAGTTTATACATTTCCAGAAAATGAAGGTTCAGGGAAACGTTTTATATTTCTGCCGCAGTATGAACGTTTTTCTTCTGCAGTATGATCGTATCACTGCTTGAAGGAAAACAAACCTCTTTTTGTTGTATATGGTGCGAAAATACAACATATATTAGGCAACAATCTTTATTTCGTAGTTAAGAATTATACAAAGACATTCTTAAACGATGTGTTTTGATAGAGCGCACAAACAGAATAATTAAAAATTATACTTTACAAATATCACGAGCAGAAATCGATAGGACGACGCAACTCGCTTTTGTGCGTCTCTTTTTATTTTTTGCGCTAAAGTGTTCTTATAGTGACGATGCACCAACTAGCACAGCAGCTAGTTTTACAGGGAATAGAAACGGAAGCAATGCATAGTTTTGTGCGTGGATGGTATCAGTCTTTCTCTAGTCAATAATCACACTGGATTGGATTGCAAAACATTTATTTTGCCAGAAAGGGCAGAATTTAGGTGATCCATGCTAGATGGCTGTTAGTCCACGACTGATAGCGACCTGAGTAGCCGATTCAATGACCCAGGTTTGAACTCCCAGGTATGAGCTGACCTGCACGGTCTGCCAGTTCTCGAGAGTAGAAACTTGTATTACATGAATTACTATCAGGTCTTCTTTTTTAATCGCCTGTCGTCCAAAATTTTGCAAACCTCTTTTTCCCACTCGTAGACTATAGAAACTTGGTGATTGCAGAGGGATAGGAGGGCGAACTCGCAGCAATCTGGAATTGGTTCATCTGGATTTATCGACCAGAGTGTGCACTGCCTTCCTGCAAAGCAAAGATGCATTTTTAAGGAAAACAAATGGTAGCCGTAGTGGCACTTTTGCCACGACCCCTACAACATCAATATCTGCCTTTGTTACAGATTGGACTAATCCGTTTCTTTTTCTAGAAAATATGTGCACAACTATAAATAAAAAGCTTCTGCCTACGTTTTCTACTTTCAGTTTCTGCATAAAACAACAGCTTCTACATCTGATGATAGACCTCGAGAGTGGCTTTTATTTACTTCAATATTTGTTGTAGAAAAGTGCAAAGAGAAAACGAAAAGAAACACATTACGAACATAAAGAAAATGCGCCTAGCACACAAAAAACATGTTACATCTAGCCACTAGCGTATTGACAGATGTAAACGATTGGATAAAGTGACAGTGTGGGTATCCTCACGAGTTAATCATCATCATCATCAGCCTGACTATACCCACTGCAAGGTGAAGGCTTCTCCCAAATTCCTCCAATTAACCGGGCCCTTTGCTAGCTGTACCCACTAGACCCCTGCGCATTTCTTAACTCCATCCGCCCACCTAACTTTCTGCCGCCCCCTGCTACCTTTACCTTGAACCCAGTTTGTAACCCTAAGCGACCATTGGTTATCCTCTCTTCGCACTACATGTTCTGTCCATGCCCACTTCTTCTTGATTCCCTGCAGAATGTCAGTAACTTGAGTTATTTCTCTGACCCACTCTGCACGTTTCGATCTCTTAATGTTATCCCTGCCATTTCTTGTTCCATAGCCCTCTGTGTTATCAACTTAAGTAGAACAATTAGAGCAATAGAAGACACATCTAGACAAGTTGGTACGGTGACATAATGACGGTGACATAACGGTCAGCGCCGTCCTTCTTGCTTCTTGCTCTTCGTCCTTGTCTTCAGCGCTGGTTATACATTAAGTAGAACCCTCTTGGTTAGCCTCCACGTTTCAGCCCCATAGATGAGTACAGGTATGATGCAACTATCGCATACTTTCGTTTTGAGCGATACCGGTAAGTTGCTGGACATAACCTGCGAGAGCTTGCCAAATCCGCTTCATGCAAATTTCATTATCCTTGTTATATCTTTTTCATGGTACGGATCTGCTGCTACTACCTGTCCTAGGTAGGCCTGTTCGCCTTCTACTACCAGCGGCGCGCTACCTAACGCAAACTGGTGGTTCTTCCCGAGGATGTTGAACACTATCTTAGTCTTCTAAATATTAATTTTCAAGCCTTCTTTCTACTTTTCCTGTCTAGATCACCAATACTTTTTTTTTTGTAGTTCATCCCCTGAGTTACTTAGCAAGGCAATTTCATTAGCAAATTGCTGATTACTGAGATATTCTCTAACTACCCTTGTATGTAACTGTTCCCATTCCATGTCTCTGAATACTCCTTCTAAGCAAGCTGTGAATAGCACTAGGGAGAACGTGTCTGCTTGCCCAACATCTTTCTTAATTGGAATTTGGGGACTTTCTTTATGCAGAACTATGGCGCTGTGCAGCCATTATATATATATCTTCCAGCACTTTCAAGTACGGCTCGTATACACCCTAATTTCGCAATGCCTGCATGACGGCTGCATGAAGGCTTTTTTTTTCGTGATCAATGAATGCTATATATAAGGGCTGGTTATATTCCAAGCATTTTTCTTTAACCTAGATAATTTTATGCATATAATCAATAGTAGGGTTCCCTTTCCGAAAACCTGCTCGATCTTGTGCTTGGTTTAAGCATAAGGTATTCCTAACTATATTAGCGATTACCTAGGTAAATACCTTATACGTAACAGAGAGTACCCTGACTGGACTATAATTTTTCAAGTCCTTAGCAGTCCCTTTTTTATAAAATAAGATAATGTTTGTGCTCTTCCATGTTTCTGCAAGCTAGCGTCGTCGACATCAGGTACTGCGTATACAGGGTGGCCAGTGTTTCTAGCACAATATCCTCGCGTCCTTCATCAAATGTCTAGTTACCTGATCCTCTCCAGTGCTTTCCCCTATTCATAGTTTCTAATGCTTTCTTGACTTCGTCTTTCGTCAATGACGGAACGTCTGACTGTTTTTCCCTCCCGCCAATCTCATTATTGTCCTGAAGTTTTCGACTACTCTAGAGAGCAGTATAGAACTCCTCGGCTACTTTGAGTATCTAGTCTATATTTTTGAAGACATTGTCCGCCTTGTCCCTTAGCGCATATTTCTGATTTTTGCCTGTGTCCAATTTCTTCATCACTTTAAGGCTTCCACCGTTCTTTACAGCATGCTCGATTTTCTCCATGTCATACTTTCTAAT
This sequence comes from Amblyomma maculatum, assembly GCA_023969395.1. Taxonomy (NCBI): domain Eukaryota; kingdom Metazoa; phylum Arthropoda; class Arachnida; order Ixodida; family Ixodidae; genus Amblyomma; species Amblyomma maculatum. The sequence goes on from JAJIZL010091399.1 coordinate 7,392, forward strand.
AACGGTCACTTTGCGCATATTGATTAGTGTTGATATATCTACCAATTCTATCTGGTCTGTTGGATTGGAAGCTTTCATACTTTGCCGTTTCTTCATAATATTTTTCGTCTCCTTAGACAGCTTACCGGTATCCTCTCAAAATATCCTACTGCCGACTTCCACTTCGCATGCAGTGATATCTCGGAAATGATTGTTCATTGCTTCTAATTCATTGCTAATGTCGTCAACCTCGCTTAGAGCTGAATATCTATTCTGTAGTGAGAACCTGAGCTCTTCTGTCCTCCGCCTCACTGCTTGTTTGTTGATGGACTTGTTTCTTGCTAATCTGTTTCGTTCCCTCTTCAGATTTAGACTAATTCGAAACCTTACAATTCTGTGGTAACGGCACCGCACTTTCCCGATTACCTCTACATCCTGAATAATAGTGACACAAATTATGAAATCAATTTCTTTTTAGTCTCCCTGTTAGAACTTTTCTATTTCCAATAGAAGGTGTTCATGATTGGTAAGTTGCTGCGCTCTGCAAACTCAACTAGTAATTCCTCCCTGCCATTCCTAGAACCAATGCTATAGTCAACCACTGCCTAGTCTCCTGCCTGCTTTTTCCTACTTTGAATTCGCCTATTAGTACAGGATACTGCGTCTTTCCTTTCTGCATTGCCATTTCTACATCTTAGTAGAAGCTTTCAACTACCTGGCCATAATGACTGCATGTAAGTGCTAGGCCTGTACAGCCTTCAGTTTATAACGCTAAATAAGATTAATTAGGAGGCTTGCCACCCTCTCATTAATGCTATACAATTTGTCTATATTACCAGCTATATACTTATTGACAAGAAAACATACTCCTAGTTCTCGCCTCTGCGGTAAACCTCGATAACAAACTACATGCCCGTCCTTCAGCACAGTATATGCCTCATTTGGCCTCCTAACCTAAGCCCTATGACATTCCATTCCATACCCTCTAGTTCCTCTAACAGCACTGTTAAACTAGCTTCATCTGCTAGCGTTCTAACATTAAACGTTACCTGAGTCAGTTTCCAAAGGCAGCCTGTCCATCGGAGCCAGATATTCTTAGCACCCCCCGCTGGGTCACAGGTCTGACTGCCACCATGGTCAGTTGCTCCGTATCCGCTGGTACTGAGAGCCGGGGTTTAAGTGACTAATCATGGGAGGTTGCGGCCAGTTACTGCACCAGGGTGGACAACTCCCCTTCTTAAGATGGAGGGCATCAGGTCGCACCCCAAACCTGTTTATGCAATTCCATCGACACAGGTCGTTTTCCGTTTTTGTTTTTTTTTCAGTCGAGAATTGCTGAGTGCAGTGGTGGTGTAGAGGTAGAGTATTCGCTTCGTATACAAAGAGCACCATGTTTCGAATACCAGTGCCGCGCAGGTCTCCACCTGATGAGTTAATACTTTTCCATATATTTGGATCGGATCGGAAAGGCTGGCCGCAAGAAGGGAATAATTTCCCTTACGCCCACCTGCAAGCTTAGGTAGCAAAATATTTCTAACAATACTTCACTGGATTTGATAATCATAAACATACGCAGTTATGAGGGCCCCAGTGGATACCATGTGGCAGGCGGGCGTTGTTCAACTTTTGCAATACCTGCATTAGTCCCCGACAGGGAAAAGACAGCAAGGCCATTTTTGCTTGCCAATGATACCTCATTGCAGGTTGTTCCTATTCATGCTGCATCTGTCCTATACCCGAATCGCTCAACCTAAGGAAGACCGCATTTCTCAACCCAAACCACAAAATTCTCTTGCCGGATATTTGAGGGCAGGTACAACTTAAATGTGGACTGTGTGCGGGAAAGTCCTCGTCGAGCCGAAATGAGGAAGCCGACATTAAATCTCCGCGTTTTCGAAATCTACCGTATCTCGGCAAAGCGGGAGTGTTCCAATGCTTCTCCACTCGGTGCCTTGTAGGTTACGTTTGATTATGTGGAACATGACTGATGGCTAAGTATGGGCATGCCTTCATGAAGCGAAAAGCGGCCGTCTACGCCAGACAGCTTTAGGTCCAACATCGGGTATGTTGGGGTGGAATACGGGTATGCTGCATGCTATTCAAATCATTCCCTTGTAAAGAATTTGAAGACACATGTGAAAGCATGATGAGCGCCAGGTCCAAGAGAATGCCCAGTCCAACGGAGATTCGCATACGAAATCGCTTCACGTGCCATATCGTGGGGTTTGTAATGGACATTAAAGAAATTCGTGCCGCCATGCTGCACGACCAAGTCTCTTGTATGCGATTTGAAGGCACGCGCAAAAACAAAGTGGGCTTAGGATTGAGAAACTGCAAATTGGAGATGCCAGCACAAAGCCGCATGAGATTCCACATCGGCATTGGGGTGGGGGGGTGGGGGATTATGCTCGCGCCTCTGCATTCTAACTGCGTACGACAGAATGGTTAATGATGACAAAATCAGTTATTCTGCCGGCTCTTTCAAGAAAACACCACGCTAGCCGGGCTGCCGATTCAATGCCACTGAGTCCTACATTGGCTATTGCGGGGCTGAATGCACTGTAGTGTCTGCACACTAGTCCACGCATTTTCAATCCTTTATTTGTATAGCCCTTGCCTTCATATTTTTCGTCGCCCTCATCTGAACTTTACTAAACACACTGGACCATTCGAAATGCGTAACTTTTCGCGCTCACGATGTTGCCTTGGACATACTGCAGCCTCCGTTCACTACTATTATTCATAACACGCAACTAGCTGAATTGGCTGGGACATGCTATGGTTACGCTGTTTGGATTACTTCTAGTTGTGGAACATGAGAGAGGCTCGATAGATCGTATGAAAGAGTCCTTAGAAGAGGCATTCTGGTTCCTGCATGCTAGTATCGGTGGTCAACGGCTCCCCATGACTGGGAGCTATCAGCTGTTCTTCAGAATTTGTTATTTTGCTTATGAATACAATGTTTGCTACATGACCCAAGATGCCGCTCTGACGTTGGCTTTGATTGTGGACGCACCTAGCCAACTTTCTTTTCTTCAGGCCTTGGCACACACCTCTGTGAGATAATCAGAAAACCTCTACCCAATGAATAATTCCTTTGGCTTTAAGTTCTTTAACTGCAAGCGTAGTCCTGCTGCAGAAAGCGATGATAAATTCCCGTCAAATAACTAGTTTTTTAAACCTCGATGGCCTTTCCATTGAACTTAAAGTGATGTAATTAAGGACTCTTGGAAACAATTTCAAAAATGTAATGCGTGTTTTCGGAGTAGTAATTTGTTCTTTTTTCGTTCAAGGAAGTTTGCGGTCTACAACTGGGTTGGAAAAGTCGTGTACACCATATTCTCAGATGCGATAGACAAATCTGCTGAAAGGACCGTTAGATATGCTCAGGGTCTCCCGTCAAGGGTTCAGGCAATATGTCTGCTTACCTGGAGGGTGGCACAGACTGCTTTGCAGGTTTTGGTTGAACGCTAGCTTTATCAACCAATATCCAATATGAGTTAACTGGGCAGGCATAGCGAACTTTTTGACGTCATGCCCTGTTGCGTGTTAGCTGAGCAGGAAAGCTTTGGTGGCAAAGTCTCTTCCATGCTTCCAGTAACTTAGGCGTCCTGGGTTTTTTATTGTGACTAATTTTAATGCTTCCAATTTGGACACGAGAGACAGTAATCCGGGTGGCAACCTTAACAATCTATTCATGGGGTCGTCCCGGTTTGCGAGTTTTGCAAGAATGTTCGCGGGATGCAAAGCTTGCTCAAATACGTTGACCCAGGCAACTTTTTGAGCCGTGGCTATACTTCTGGTAAGTCAAGGAGCGGACTGGAGTGGCATACATGGTCTGAATTTGCTCTTTGTGGATTCCGCTTCAATGGAATACGGAAAAATGCTCCTTGTAAAAGGGAGTCCAATGTCTTTCTTTTGCATTTCTTAGTTTTGACGTTACATCTTCACCCTCATACGGCTGTCATATTTTATTCTTTTACGCAGTACATAAGTTCTAATTCGGTGACGTACATCTCTTATGACATTGAAATAACTGACGAGGGCTGATTGAAATAAATTTTTCGCCACATGATTTTGCAAAAAGACCTTTTCTTGTTGATTCTTATGGGAAACTCGATAGAAGGTCTACATTTGCCAACTTCTTGATCTTAATGCCTAGGCCACTAGCTTGATTTAGGGCCCTATTACACATAAATTATCGGACAAATAGCGCAGTTATTTTCACGTGGTCAATGTGGTCTACCTGATAACAAGGCAAGTTGCTCATATTGTCACGCACTTCCCGCGGTCCTGTATTGGAAGAAGAGGAGGCTTGGCGGGATAAGCAGAAGAAGAAGAGGAAGCTGGTTATGCCCGCTCTGGTGTGCTAATCTCTAGCGCATCCTAGATCTGTCTAAATAAACCTCCTAACAAGTGTGGTAGAGTTTGCGGGCTAAAGATCACCACGGAACCTCTCCTACACCGCCGAAGCAGAAGAATTGCTTGACTACCCCCCCTACGGACGGAGATGATGCAAGCAGGTGTTTCAACGCCGCCCATGCCAGCAGCACAACCGACCACCCCACAGCCTTATCGGGAACCCCGACACTTTTATGGCAAGCCTGGGGAAGACGTGGATGACTGGCTCACCCCCTACAGTCGGGTGAGCAAATACAACCGCTGGGATGCGAATACCAAGCTGGCGAATGCGGTATTACATCTCGAAGAAACTGCACTACCATGGTTTGACAATCACGAACCATCCCTTACACCTGGGATCGCTTCACAGAAGAAATGAGAGCGGGAATCGGCGATGCCGATGCTCAAAAAAAGAGCGCCGAACAGACTCTGGCTCAGCGAGCGCAAGTACCGGGGGAGACCTGGACAACTTATATAGAAGTCCTCAAGCTATGCAGAATAGTTGATGCTCGGATGACAGAGGAAGATAAAGTGGGCCACCTCGTCAAAAAAATAGCGCAAGATGTGTACAACTTTCTCATCTGCAAGGAGAATTTGAATACCACCGCTGATGTAACACGACACTGCCGCAAGTTCGAAGGTTTGAAGCGGCGCTGTATCATTCCGAAGTTTGGTCGATTGCCTAATGTCACAACCGTCGACAGTGTGGATGTGTCTGAGGCGACGAGCATGGCAGATACAATTCGACAGATCGTCTGCGAGGAGCTTCGGAGGCATCAAGATGTTGGGGGCCACGTCAGACCCGTCTACAGTGGCCGATGGAGGTGAGGTCGTAAATTATTCTAGCTTACCTATGCCTCTGCCCGTTTCGATGTTAAAGAACCGAATTGAAGTGTTTGTGGACGGTGTACGTACTATGGCGTTGTTGGACGCAGGTGCAACCATTTCTATTATAAGCCTCGCTTTTAAAAACTGCCTTCGTCGTAAAATTATGTTTGGTTGGGATAGGGCGGCGACATTGTGTGGTGTTGGTGGCGAATCGCTTAACCCACTTGAAATCTGTTCCGTGAATCTTGTTATCGCCGGCCACACATTCCGAACTGAATTTGCAGTACTTGCTCGATCAACGCATGACGTAATTCTTGGACTCGATTTTCTGGAACAATGTGGGGCCACTCTCGACTTTCACAACGGAGACATTTCTGTGAGCACTCGAATTGAATCTGCTTTGTGCGAAAATTCGCGGACCAATCCCAGCACGCTTTCGGATTCAGACGACATAGTTATTCCAGCAATGTCAGCAGAGTTTATACAAGTTGTTAGTTCAAGCTGTGCCAGTGGTGAGTTCGACGCTGTGGTTGAACCACTTACCCTCAACTGTGCGAAGAAAAGTATTCTTATTCCTCGCTGCGTCATCTCGGTCATGAATGGCCATTCTTCTTTGTGGACGACTAGCTGCTCTAACGAACCTGTTGTATTGCCACATGGTCTAAAACTTGCCACCTTTGACGAAGATGCTTTTAAATCAGTGGCAGTGCTCAGCACAGACAATTCCAAGGCTACCGCATGCTCAGAAGCAGATAAGACAAAATTTATTTCCATGATTAAGAAGTCCCTGCCAACAAGTGACCGTTACAGTTTTGAAGAAGTTCTGTCGAAACATACTGCGGTTTTCGATTTCTCTCGGGACTCACCACCACGGATTCCTATTTCCCGTATTCTGCACTGAATCAATACTGCGACTGCTGATCCAATCCGTCAGAAGCCTTATCATGTAAACCCATCAGAGTGACAAACAATCGAAGAACAAGTTCGTGATATGCTGCATAAGGGCATCATTCAGGAATCGTCTAGTCCTTGGGCTGCCCCTGTGATAATAGTGAAAAAGGAAGACGGCACATGGCGATTTTGTGTTGATTATCGACGGCTGGATACTCTTAAAAAGAAGGACGTGTATCCCCTGCCACGTATTGATGACGCCGCTGATTGTTTACATTCTGCCTCCTATTTTTTCTCAGGTGACCTGCGATCAGGCTATTGGCAGATCCCCATGCACCCGGAAGATAAAGAAAAGACGGCAATCATCACCCCAGATGGGCTCTATGAATTTAATGTGATGCCGTTTGGATTATGTAACGCCCCAGCCACGTTCGAAAGATTCATGGATACAGTTTTGCGCGGACTGAAGTGGCAAATCTGTATGTGTTATTAGGACGATGTACTGATATTCGGGACTACTTTTCGTGAACACAACAGTAGATTAGAGATTGTCTTGGAGTGTACTGAGAAAGCTGGTCTGGTACTCAATTCCAAGAAATGTCGTTTTGGAGAACGCCAGACTGTCGTACTTGGACATCTCGTAGACAAGGATGGAATCAGGCCTGATCCGAAAAAGATCGAAGCTGTCACTTGTTTTAAACCGCCGAAATCGTTAAAACAGCTGAGGAGTGTTTTGGGGCTTTGCTCCTATTTCCGGCGTTTTGTACCGAAGTTTGCTGAACTAGCATATCCCCTTGTATTCTGCAACAAGATGTACCTTTCAAGTGGACTGCCTATTGCGACATCTGGGCCTGTACTACACCCCTTCTGCCCATCAGCTCCAACAGAACTTCACACTGATGCCAGCGTAGTTGGAGTTGGTGCTGTGCTCGTACAGCGAAACAATGGCAATGAACAGGTCGTTGCATATGCAAGCCGTTCTTTGAGCAAGGCTGAGCGTAATTACACAGTAACTGAACCGGAATGCTGAGCTGTTGTTTTCGGTGTGCAACGGTTTAGGTCATATCTTTATGGATGTGCATTTAAAATTGTGACGGATCATCATTCCTTATGCTGGCTTGTAAACCTTCGTGACCCCTGTGGACGTCTTGCGTGGTGGGCTTCGCGCTTGCAAGAATTCAATTTTACTGTGTCTTTTAAGAGTGGTAGTAAGCACGGCGATGCTGACTGCCTGTCATGGTTGCCGCTTGAAACTACTGATTGCGACAATGAGATCTTGGACGAATATATAGCTGCCATCTCTCCAAGCTTCCCCAATATTGGTGAATTCAAGATTGCGCAACGGAACGACAAGGAGTTAGCACTGCTTTTTAATGCAGCAAGTTCCCGGAACCCTCCGCCCTCATTCTGCATTCGTGACGGTCTACTATACAGGAAGAACTCTGGTCAGTAGGTGCGCGGTTTCTTCTGGTAGTTCCTACAAGTCTTAGGTGTCAGGTTCTTCGGGTAACGCACGACGATGCCACAGCTGGACACTTCGATTTCGCCAGGACGTTGCATAGGACTAACCCTTACGAAAATGCCATATCTGGAGTTATAAAAAAAAATCGAGATCAGGTATATCAGGAATTGGGCAGCTATGATATATTAGGACAGATCGAGGCCAGATAAGGCATATCTGCCCCATTCCTGATTTCGAGTACCAGATAAGGCATATCTGGTTGTATATGCCTGATCTGCCCAATTCCTGATTTCGAGTAGCAGATAAGGCAAATCTGGTCAGATATGACTTATTACCCAATTCCTGATTTAAAGATCTAGCCCGCATGGCAGGTAGGCTTCGAACAATAGATCTATATTTCTGCATATCAACATAGCACTTTAATACAACACACACAAAACAATTTCTGTATTCCAGCTAAACGCACGCTCAATCAAGTTTGCCAAGGGAAACCTGAATTTCCCCTTTTATTTCGAACCTTACAGGAAAATAGCTTTGAAACCACAGGTTTTCTTTTTTCCCTGCCTATATATGGAATCGCTCAAAGACGGTCCTGAATTCCGTTTGTATACCGAGGGTCGAAGACATGCTCATCCGTTAGTAAATATTGAGATTCTACTCATTTACGCGCGATACTATAACAAACTAATGAGATATCTGAAGAGAATAATGTCTACACGAGAAGCTTAATTGAAATACATTAACCTATTACATTAGATATTATATTTTTATTCTACTCTTTTACACACAGAGCTTTAACCAGTAAATGCTTTTAGTTAGAGCTGGTTTACCTGCGAAGCTAAATAAAATAAACGGCTAATAATCGAACTCTACTATTACAATGAAATTTAAAGGTTCGTCGACGCCTGGAAAAGGTACCGCTAAACCGTAGGGCGATAAAACACACTGCTGGGACTGCTGATAATACCTAAACCTTAACAAAGTACTTATAGGCTGTCAGGAAGTACTGGTGTTACCGTAAGCAGAGACTGCAGTGCAAAATGAACGAACGCGCCTAACTCGTGGTTGCTTTTCAAATTAGGAGAGAAAACTAAAAAAAGCATGTCCGATGGCATTCGTCATGGCAGCGACAGCTCTGCCCCTGAACCAAATCAAGCATGAAGCTACTTAGGTAGTGCAATTAATAATAATAATAATAAACAACGAAGGACCCTATCCACCCACTGAAATTTCTCAAAATTGCTGGAGCGAAAAACAAATTAGCAACGAAATGAACGGGAAAATATCACATACTGGCAATTACCATCCCATTTACTGATTGGAAAATCAATTTTCCATCAAAATAATAAAGTGAACAATAACCTGAGGCTGCCAAGTGCTAGTTCCCGACAAGAAGTCTCACACTCACGGTTTTGGTGATCGGGCGTGAAGATGAGGCGGCACGATGAGGGTGCGATCCGACACAATGGTGAAGATTTGGCCGGGCTACCCAG
>JAJIZL010091401.1:0-21589 GCA_023969395.1 Amblyomma maculatum
TTTTTTTTTCTCCTGCAAGAAAAAAAAAATACGAAGGGCGGCTGCCCTCCCTGCAGCGGTGGAAGTCGTGTACTCCGCGTCTGTATGGGAAAAAAAAAAGAAGCTTGCTGTCTCACGTGCTCTAGCAGCAGTTTGGAGCTAGAAAGCGTTTTCATCTCAGCTTTGGTAACGGTACAAACACCACGCGTACTGCGCCAAAACAAATGAGTATAATTATAGCAAGCATGTATTAAACCGCAGAAAGTTATGCTCTCTCAAATAAAATTATTCTTCGCAATCAGCACAATCACAGAAAACGTAATGAACTATTCTATCAATAAAAGAATTGTTCGTGACAAAATGGCAAGATGGTTTTGATACAAGTATTAAAAAATCAAGTTAGAATGGCGCCGACTGAAATATTTCACGCAAATCTGTCGGAAGTCGAGGTTAGCTGTGACGTCCTGCATATTGCAAAATTAAATAAAATCGGCATTTTTTGTTAGCCTCTTGTGCTTTGGTGCTTCAGTAGCTGTACGAAACTCCACGCACACTCAAGAATGCCATCAATATAAGCATTGTTCACCAGCAATGAAACGTTCCTGTCGATACCACCATTCGTGATATTAAGGTAGCGCTTAATATTTCACTATCACCTGCAATTGCAAGCAATGCGCGGCTTCAAAAGCGGTGGCTTCCTCTTGAAACGCAGTTTCGTCATAGCTTTTTTTTTTTTTTTTTTTAAGGGTTCTCTGTCTTGCGGGGAGATTGCGACCTTTTCTTGCATATCTTTTCCCCATTGATATGCTTTTTCTTTACTTGCTTTCTTAGACCTCCTCCCCTTGACGAAGTTTTCTTGCCGCGCCATTTACCCGCTGTTTGCATTTTTTTCTCTCTCTCTTTTCTTTGTTCAGTTTTGTCCTCTGCTCCTTTCCTCACCTCGCCCATTACCTCTTCGTTTCCCTTCTTCACCTGTGTGGCAGTCGTTTTGACTTCTTCTTTACTGCCTCGAACCTTGTTCGCCACTCCGTACTTGTTTTTGGTTCTGGCTGTGTCTATATAATGGCTCTTAGCTTAACTTGTGAGCCGCATGCTTTACATGATTTCAATTTGTCAAGAACCTGTTCTGCGTTTGGATTGACTTAGGTTGGTGAGAAAAACTACCAGATTAACTATTTGCAACGAGGTACCGTTTGCGTAGCTCCAAAATGAAAGGGAGTGAAATTCCAATTATGCTACTTGAAGATAGTGTTACCTCAGCATCTCAGGTAAAAAAAAAATTACCCGTCTCTTATATTCCGCTTTTAGTGTCGCGACTACTCGCAGCAGTTCAGAGTTGGAACGCCTTCTTATGTCAGCCTCAGTACAAACACCGCACGTACTAAGGAACAACAAATAGGTACCGATATATATCAAGCCAGTATCCAAGCTCAGCATAAATGCGCACATCTATATTATTATTCATGGGCAGTCAGCGAAATCGAAGAAATCTATAGGAATATATATAATAACTCTGTAATCAATAAAGGAATGAGTCGCCAGAACTTGCAAAATTTCTTTTCATTCACCCATTCAAACATACAACTGAAATATCGTTAAGTTTTGCAGGAGGTCATGTTTAGCTGCGACACCCGGTGCATCAAAAAAAAAAAAAGAAACGGCAGCTGTTGTCTTCTTGTCAGCGCGCGCTTCGCGGGGCGCCAAACAGGAGGGCAACCCCGCTTTTTTTTTTCTCTGTGCTCGCGCACCGCCGTCTGCATGCGAGCCCGTGATGGAACGCGCGGCCGCTCCGCCAGCGCTCGCTCGGTCGCGACACGCAAGCCATGACGTTGAGTCACGTGAGAAAAGCGAGCACGCTCACTGGTCCGTCTTTCGTGGGGCGGAGTCCGCCGCTCGCCGGACCGGCGGCGCCTTGGAGCAAACCCCACGGCGCCGGCCACCCGATTTCGGGGAGTACTGGCACCATTAACTCCCCTTCTCGGGCGAGCGCCGGCGCGACGGAGGCGACGGAGGAGAGAAAAACCGGCTGTGAGAATGAGGCCTTAGAGTACGAAATCACACGATGGTAGTGACGCGTAAATCATGCTGCTACGTGGTAACAAGCAAATAGAGGGCACAACATGATGACAGGATGAACGATGATTTAATGTCTGGCCTACCATGAGGGCTCTGCCGATCTTCTTCGCAACACCTCCCGGGGCCACCGAGCGATTGTCCCGATCGTTTCGTTGAAGTCGATGGTGACGGGATGGTGTAGATGTTGAAGAAAAGATAGAAGAGAGTGATGCGCTTGCCACCAGGATGACGATGAACTCGATGATTCTTGGGTGATCCGCCTCTTCTGGTGCTGTTCAACCATCTGCCACCAGAGTCCATGGAACCGATGGCTCGAGGTTGAGTCGAGCGGCTGGGCAGGGGTTGCGTTTACATGTCCGGTTCCTTTGGGTCCTTCGGGTCTTTCGGGTCCTTCATCTCGGGTCTGGTTGGTCTGTCCGTTCTCCTTGTCTCCAGATCCGGGCTGGGAATGACATATGCCGCACCTCCAGCCAAAATGTTACGTAGTGACAAGCAAAGAGACGGCACAACATGGTGACAGGATGAACGATTATTTAATGTCTGGTCTAGCGCGAGGGCCCCGCCAATCTTCTTCGCAACAATATCCCAAACATCGCATTTTACCAGAAATAATGATATCTTTGAAGCACATAATGAGGCAGATTCATATGTCCTTGGCAAATACATTGGTTACGACCATTACTTTTATTATCACCGCCTCGCATCAGTATAATGTTTGGTCTTTGGCCGCTTAAAATCTGACTAGTGAACGTGCGGTATCATGCGATACTGAACCATGACCCGGGGAAACGCAATCTTCGCCTTATAGCACTATGAACAACTGCAGCACATGGAAATAATAAAGTAACAAATTAATAAACAAAGCTCAAGCGGAAGACATACACGGAGATGTAAACTAAGATAAGCATAAGCTGGTGTTATAAAAGAATACATTACTGATAAGGGGTGCATCAGGTGAGGCGAAGCTTGAGGTTGCAGTAATTTTGGTCATACCCGCTGGGGAGATTTCGTTCTACTTCGCAAATCGAGGTTTTCCTTCCAAGGATGTTTCATCGGGATATATATATTGTAAGGAAGACAAAGAACAGTCAATGCTGCGGCATTGCCATCACCATCGCTTGTCCCCGGCACCCATTTCTCACGCTGAAGCTGTGCCCTGCGGCTGGCAATTCTAAAATCCTGTGCCCTGTGGCTGGCAATTCTAAACTCCTGTGCCTGAACTACCGGCAGCGCTAGACGTTTGACCAAACTAATAAATCCACATTTCACTTGGAGGAGATGCTGGGTGGGGGGTCGTCGGTGTATTGGCGATATGGAGCGGCGACGTGGTGATGGCGAACGACGAGGGAGGAAGTCCGCAGGATCAGGGGCGCTGTTGGAGGACCCGTAGGGACTGGGAACTGGGAGGCCAAATAAGGTGGCGCAGGTCATGCAGGAAAGGCCATATTTAAGCGGCGCCAGCAGTAGCGTGTAGTGTGCCCAGGGATGAAGCAGTGGTAGCAAATAGACCCGGTATCTGAAGTGCGCTATGGAGATGGTGTCTGAAGCAAGGGAGGAGCAACAGCTGTTGGTGCCGAATGCATAGGGGGCGAAGCATCGGCATTTGCTGATACGTGACTTTGGCATACGTGGGACGCAGTACCTGAGCAGGAGCCGGCGGGAATGCTGGAGCGTAGCCCAGTGGTGAAACTCTGGAAGATGGATTTGTGAGCGCGGAGAACGGCATGGCCGGTGCGACCCAAGCTGATTGAGGACTACAACTAGAGACGAAACTCCCGAGAAAGGCCAGTTGGTGGCGACTCCTTAACATACGGCTGCAGGGAAGGTTGTCGCGCGACTTCCTGACATACAAAAGCCTTGATGTCTTCGGAGAGGCTATATGACTTCCTCTCCGCGGCTAGACCAGCGAGCGAAGCATGATGCGGGCAAATTAAAACACGCTCCTTGCGAAGCTCGTCATAGCTTTGACAGAGGTTGTAAATTTCATTGACCATAGTGGGGCATTTGGCGATGAGCATATTGAAGGCGCCGTCATCAATTCCTGTGAGGACATGAAGTTTCTTTACGGCCTCGGTCATGGTCGAGTCAACGCGTCGACACAAACCAACCATAAAAAAACGAACTTTATGTCTTTCACAGAAATATTTAATGAACTCTGAACTTTACACAAAGGAATATAAAGATAAGAACTTAGAAATAATCTAAGTGACACATTATTATCCTGGAGACCACAGAAAGGAATAATGAAGGGATAAAAAAGTAGGTGTGCGCAATTAAATTATAATCTTTAAAATACAGACATAATACCAACCCAGTGTCATTAAAGCAATGGGCAGTAATCACATATAAAAAAATTATGGGGTCATTGCAGTACGCTAAAGGGAGGAATGGAAACAAGTTTTATACAACGTGCTCTTTAATAGAAGCCAATAATGAACCAATTGATGACAAGTTCGCAGTCTGTATCGGCAGTGCATTCCATTATGGTATGGTTTGGGGAAAGAGAGAAATTCGAAGTGCATTAGGTGGGGCCTGAAGCCTCAGTATTGTTTTTTTACGGCTTCTACTCGTCTTATTTCTGCTTGTTTCGAGGTCTTGCTTTTTAAGAGCGCAATCATGCCTTCCAAGTAGCTGTTTTATCAGTCAGTTAATTCCCCATTACATATTCTGCTTGCACTCACTGGTAGAAGGAATGAATGGCTCTGTAGAGATTTCTGAAGAAAATTACCCACACAATTCAGGTCTTCAATATACATATAGAGCCTGTCTAGAAAGCTCACGACAGAAGCTGTGTTTGAGACTCTATTTCCGACACCGACGTATTTGTAGTTTTACCTCTGCTTTCTAGAGAACAGTATTTTAAACCGGGTGCGACGATGTGTATTCAATCTGTCACAAGAATGCTTTTTTAAACTTCACACGCCATCTTCAGCTGTCAAAACCTGGCTTCGTGCAAAACGCACGTTAGCACCAGGGTCAATGGACTGTTGTTTGTTGCAGCAGCCAGAAACTGTAGATGATTGCTTTGAGTATTGTTGCGATGCCTTGTTGTTTTGGTAGGGACATTCTTGAACTGACTCAGAAAAAGGACTTTGATATTGCGCTACACTATAAGGGTTTTGCTACAGTAAAAGGTTCTAGGGCCTCTTTGATCTCTTATTGCTCTCAAAACTGCTTAGCTTGTGAAATTCCAGCATGAGAGATCACTACGCAGAGCCCCCAGGTTTATCCAAATTTCTGAATAGAATATAGTGCGGTATGGTCCAGGGTGTAAACGCTTCGCAGAATAGCCATTCTGTCTGGCTACCTTTACTCAACACGTGGATGACTCCTAGGCATACTGGCGGCTCGATTGTTGTGCGACTCGGTACGAGAGGTTGACGAATACGACATGATCAAGTCGGGCTTGACGCCTGTGAGAGTTGTTATATTCCGATTGAAAAATTAGTGGTGGTACTTTTGATAACTTGAGGTCGATAAGGTGAAAGTATTTATAGCGTGGTGGTGCGTAGTCTTGTACTGCAACACATCTCTCTCGTCTTATAATTCCATCTTCTTCCTTTTCGTTACAGCTCTGCTCAGGTGCACACAGGCAATTGTAAGAAATACAGCGCCTTCTCTTTCATGCAAACCAATTTGAAATACCGCTAATGTCTGCTTAACTGCATCTGCTTCTATATGCTCAGTGGTGCCGCGTTCGATGAAGCAATATACGAAAGGTGCGCACGGATGCCTGGATCGGACGCCGGGCGGGATCAGCTTCATATATAAGTGAATTGGTTTGGTTGATTTGTCAGGTTTTACGTGCCAAAGCAACTCAGGCTATGTGACACGCCGTAGTGGAGGACGCCGGAAATTTAGACCACCTGGGGTTCTTTAACGTGCACTCACATCACACAGCACACGGGCACCTTGCTTTTCGCCTTCATCAAAAAGCGGCCGCCAAGGCCGGGATTCGATCCCGCATCCTTGGGTTGGGTGGTTGCGACTGGAGGAAGAATAAAAAGAAATTGCATGGGCCTGCTGCTGGGCTCTATTGCTGAGCCACCTTCGCTGCCTCGTGCGGACAGAAGAGAATATAAAGAAGAAAGATAAAAAAGAGGGTCAGAAAGACACGCGTCGCAACGGCCTTCGTCCCCCACTGAAGCGGTGGGAGTGCAATGACAGCCTCGACCGGATAAAAATTTGGTCGCAAGCATTGTTGACCTACCCGAGCCACCCTTCACCAGCTTTCGGTAGCCCAGCATCCTTGGGAACAGCAGTCAAGCTTCGTAACCACGCCACCCCGGCAGGCATATATAGGTGATTTGACTGGTGGCGTCCTGGCCAGTCGTGATGTCATGACGGGATGTAACGTCAGTACCGGTTATTAGACATGTCGGAAACTGACACCATGAGGAAGATTAATCCGGTCCCGACGTCACCATAAGATGACGTCATAGTCATCTGTCATTACCCTTGACAGGTTTGTCATGGCTATTGTACAATTAATACTAGTTAGCGACAAATTATTCATTATTACTACTTATTGGCTAGTTAGTATTAGTGCTGGTTAGGGACTAGTTAGTTTTTAGCGATAACTATAACTAGAACTAGTCAAGTGCCTAGCCGTGGTGACGCAGTGGTTTGAGCTCTCGACTACTGTGCATAAGAAGGCACGAACGAATCCCGGCCCCACCTGCCGCTTTTCGATGTAGGCGAAAAGCAAGGCGCCCGTGTGCTGTGTGATGTCAGTGCACGCTAAAGAACTCCAGGTGGTCGAAATTTCCGCAGTCGTCCACCACAGCAAACCATATAAACCTTTAAAGCGCCAGCGCATGGGCGCGACCATATTTGTTCATGTGACCTTTCCGCCATCGACGGCCTTCGGGTCTTCTGGTTCGACGGCAGCCACCTAGCTGGCCCCGGCTACACAGTGCTCCATGCACACAATGGCCTCCGAGATCACCCTCGCGCGCGTGTTTCTCTCCGGCCGTTCCAATCGGCGCGCGCCCCAGCCAAATGTTGTAAGTTTGTCAGTTCCTCCAGGCGCCATCAGGCGGCAGTGCGCGCCTATGCGTGACAGGTTTTAACCTGTCACAGATTAGGTGGAAAGGCGGTAGAGCAGCGCCTCCCCGGTTTTATGTATGCAGACGATATTGTGCTGCTAGCTGAGAGTCTGAAAGAATTGCAAACTCTAGTTAAGTATTGCGGAGACGAAGGGGACGCTCTAGGCTTCAGTTTCAGCGCAGTTAAGTCGGGTCTGATGATTTTCAACTGCTCAACTGATCAGGGTCTTAAAATTCAAGGCCTTGAAATACCTAAAGTAGCAGAATATAAATATTTGGGGGTATGGGTAAATGAAGGATTGGCATACATTGGAAAGCATGAGCAATCACTTAAGGCCAAAGGGCGAAGGAATGCCGGGATAATTAAGCATAAAGCATTGTGGGGATACAATAGGTATGAGGTATTGAGGGGTATTTGGAAAGGAATTATGGTGCCCGGACTTACTTTCGGAAATGCGGTTCTGTGCCTAAAATCAGAGGTACAGTCGACATTAGAAACAAATCAGAGATCCGTGGGACGATTAGCACTATGTGCCCACGGCAAAACTACAAATGAGGCGGCACAGGGAGATATGGGCTGGGCATCTTTCGAAGTACGGGAAGCTCAGAGTAAAATATTATATGAGGAACGCCTGAGGAAATTGGACAGTAATAGATGGGCAGCTAAGGTATTTAAATACCTGTACCTAAAAAGCGTTGACTCACAATGGAGGAAAAGAACTAGGAAACTAACTAGTAAGTATGCTAGTAACAAGGACGGAGAAATAAAGAGCATTAAGCAACAGGTGAAAAACACACAAGGTAAAAATTGGATCAATTCGATGGAAAAAAAAAAACAGAGTGTGGAATTATACCGAAAGTGGAAAATGCAGATCAGGAAGGAAGATTTCTTTGATAACTCAAGAGGCAGTGCCCTACTTTTTGAAACTAGATCAGGGTGTCTTAGAACACGCAGCTACAAAAAGAAGTTTAACAATGGAGATGACGCATGTGCTGTATGTGGAAACTCCAGTGAAACAATTGACCATATTATACTCGAATGCAATGGTATCCATCCGGAAGTTGATGCAGGCGCAATCACTGTTCCTGAAGCTCTGGGGTTTAGAGATAACAGTGGCCGAGTGAATAAACCGGCGGTGGAAACTAGCAAAAAACGGCTGGAAGATTGGTGGCTTAAAAGCAGAGAAGTGACATAATGTTAGTAATGTAGGAGCAAAATTTAATAAATAGAATGATGGTTTATTTAACAATTCTAAATCAATAATTAAGATATATGGAGAAAAATGAGCATGATAGCTACTGCTACCACACCGTTTCAAAGGGGACGCTCCTATATTGCATCCATCCATCCATCGATGCATCGTCCAGCCCGCTCGCGGCGTATCTCCGCTGGCGGTTCTCTCGTTTTTTGCGCGTGTACATTGACGAAAAATTTGTTAAGAGCGTGTCAAGTAGCCTTTCATTTCTAACTGGTTTTCCAGCATAGACTGACTGCAAGGTGTGCCCGAAATGTTTCACAATTTAGGCGTTGTGTTTACTACCGAAGCGGAGTGTTGATGTTCTTGCTGCGTTCATATAATGCGTTCCGTTCTACTTATAATTTACGCATTGGGCTCGTGTAGATAGTTTTCTTTGCTTGTGAAACAGTTACTCGTCAAGACTACCTTGTGTAGGTGGTAGTCTTTGAGTGCCTTACGGTCACTCGTGAAGCCGGCAGTCAATCAACGTTACGTATGCTCGAGTGGTCAAAGGCATGCATGTTTCTCAGCTGCAAGGTCTTGTTGCAGTTTGGTGATCTGATGAGCCATTCGTTTCCCTCCCAATTTTTAATCCTAAGGCTTCTGCGCTTGCTTGCAAATATAACAAATTCCAGTGAAGCGTACATCACTACATTTCATGTGTGGCGTATATGTCACTAGCTGATGTTGCTTACTTCGAGAGGTGCTCTCTTCTAGCTTTGTTCAGCCAGAAAGGACCACGCCACTGAAACAACGAAGATAATCATAGAAAAGTTGCTTAGCCCACAGCTTATCAAAGCAAGAAAAATAGTAATTGATCAAGCAGCTTACCGGAAAAAAAAAAAAACACTGCTGAGCAAGATAGGAGCTGCGTGTTCAGCCTGGCGAATCTTATCTTTACGAATAGAATACCACGCAAGCAGTCATCATGTGGTGATTAAACTTTGTAAATAACGAAATGTTTGTGTGTACTTATTGATTGTGCTTGCCTATATTGTTTTTCTCTTTGTCCACCTCATGAGTTTTGTAAATAAACAAACATGTCTATTTTAAATTGCTCACAGTTTTGCCTCGTAATTTTGTTCAGAAAATGGCTAGTATCATACAACCGCCGGATGTTTAGTGCCAAACATGTTCTGGTAAGTTTCACATATCGTTGAAAGTTAATGAAAAATTGCTAACTAGTGTGGCAGGCGTGTATGATAGTGTAATTCTATAGTCTAATTGTAATTCGTTTGCATTAACTTATTTTCTCGGCTTGGCCCTCTGCGTGTATAGGTATAGCAGTAAAAATAAAAAATAAAAGCACTGCACCCAGTCTGTAGCATATGCAAACAAGCCAAAACAAGAAATAAGCTGAAACTCGCGTGATAATTGCGCATGTTTATGCTATGGCGGGCAGCGTAGTTTACAAACGAGGTAATAGCTTCTCCTCACTTTCGATTGTATCAGCTGATCCGTTTTTAACGGGATCACTTCCGAAAACCTCGCATATACTCACATGATGGCAGAGGTGCTTGAACGTGCCCCGATTACCGTTCACCTTTACCGAACTTTTTTTTTTATTACGCCAGCTTGCCATAAGGCATATTATAAAAACCCATGTAAATTATTTTCCGTAAGGGCTCTATCGAACTGGCGTGCTTACGATCTTACAAGGCTGCTTTAAAACCGTGCAAGAAAAAAATAGCTATCGTGGCATGCATCTAAGTAAGCAATAACCATGTGGCTGTGACGGAACCGTTTAGAGAATTGCCCAAGTTCGTGCGATAGATATTTATGTATGTCGCCGCGCTCGTAAATACTGTATTTAGCGAGTTAATGAACTATCAAATGTACGACGTGTATGGCACTCACAAAAAAAAAAGACGCGGAACCGTAGCAGAGAGCGCCAGAGCACGCATGCATGCTTCGGGCAGGCATGCAGCTTCGGGTAGTCGCTGCCTAACTTTGCGCATGCGGGCCTTATATTATTAGTACTTTAACGATAGGGAAATTGTTGGCTGACGTCTTGCCCGTGGAATTTTAAAGCTGGCAGCTCGGCTGTGGTACGAGCGCAAGCTGAGGAAACTCGTGTTTTATAGTTCGCGACAAGCTGCGGCGGAACACTTGATGCATAGGTGGCGAGCGCCGCGGTGTAAGACGCTGCCCCGCCCCTTTTCCAACTTACGCTCTCTCCGGGCGATTGGAACGGTCGGAGAGAAACGTGCGCACGCAGGTGATCTCGGAGGCCATGTGGACACTATCACTAGTGACAACGAGCGTGTGCATAGCACAGAAAATGTGATTTCGCATATTGTGCGTAGGTGCTAAAAAGTGATGTTTTACCACTTAGTTTGCTTGCTGTAACCTTCTCACTGCCTGAATTGACTAGAACGTGTCGACAAGCCTGTTAAGCGTCGGCGCGTTTCCTTTTTGATCAGTTCCCTTTCTAATGGTTTCTGTGGAAAACAGTTTACTGTAAAATTGAAACTTTCAATTTTCTTTCGCAAAGGGGGAAAGCGTGATCAGACCATGTTGTTTAATTTCCGTGAATGTTCACCATTTAGCATTTGCTATTGAATTAGATGCACGTGTAGTCCTTTCAATTGATAATATATTATATTGCCTTCTATAAACTTCCCGGCTTCGAATGATTATTAAGCTGCTCAAAGGCCGCATCAGGCGCACAGCTTGCTCGCCTGCGCTTAGGCGAAAGTGACTGAAAACTCAAGAATTCAGCACCCACCCCAACTAGGCAGCCTGATCAAGCGGGAATATAAAAAAATCGAATCATGATAAATTTGATCACTGAGCCGTGGATTATTTCGGTAGAAGCAGCAATTATTACATGTATAGGAAGCCTGCAGTGAAATTTGCTGTGTAGATCAGTGTGCCGTAACATATATCGCGGCGAGAGCAGCAAATACTTTTAAGACGCTTTCGTAGGGCGTATTCACGACACCTGCATGAGCTTACAGGGATCCGATTGGACGCCCTGTCGAAGGTTTGCATGGCATGTCAGATAACTGGGCCACATCGAGAGCGCCTAGGCAAGGACATTATCTGTCAGATACGTATATCTAACACGGATGAATATGATCGGTCGTTTGTCGCGAACCAAGCGGCTAACAGTAACATGTTGTAGGCGCGCTGCAGAACAAATGCAGCGCCGCCTAGCCAATGCAGGTTCCCTAATGCATCTGTGCTTGTCTAAAGTAAGCAGGGTTACTGGCAGGCCCACATCTGTCCTTCCATCTCTGCAGAATCATTTCATTATGAATTCCCAAATGTTACAATTCGACCAAGATACTGTTTTAAAATCCTACGGAAATAAGAAATGATGCGGCAGCAGTATGAAGACACAATATAACTTCTGGGCAAACGTCAGGACGTTCTCGCAGTTCTGCAGCTACTGCCAGCGCTGAGATAGAATGGGAGTAAGGTTTGTAATAGTCATTTCCCTGAAACTCGCAGGCGCTCTCGTCTTCCACAAAGAAACAAACTGCAACACACCAAACAAAAAGCGGCGGCGGCAAGAAAGATGACACCTACATCAATGCAGTGGTGTTAAAAAGGCAGCCTAAATTCGTCCACAACCTGCACAGCAGCAGACCGCGCAGCGCGCCATTGCGTACCGAAGGTATAGTGCTCTAGAAGATTGGGCAGTGTGTCGACCGCGCCGCGAAATGCAAGGGGGCGGGGGGCCGCTTTTGCGATGACGGAGGCGCCGCAGCGCAGAGGGCGCCACCAGCAACTGGTGTGTCAGCCGTCCGGGCGCCCGCGTATGTGCGCTGTGCAGCACAGTGGATACCGCGCGCACTGTACGTTCTTGTTTGCTTGTGCGTCGTCTCGAGCTGTTCGTGACAAGATTTTATAAATATGCCGGTTAATGGGGCTCAGTACTGTTAGAAATCGCCTAATTTATTTTCCCTTTTGGCCGTCGGCAACACCTCGCGGAAGCAACATGACAGGAGCTGGGCTCCGAAGAAAACAGCTTGCAGAGGGCGTGCAAATTCAGACTCGCACACCACGTTTCACTCGCCGTACAGCTTGCTTTAGCATTCCTGAAGAACCTAATTGACGTCCAGAAATGTACTCGTTATGAAAAGAGGGCAGTGTGGAGACAGGATGTATGAAGAAATCAAACATGTAAGATGTGCGTTCGAACGTTGACTAAAGCTGGCCACAGTAACCCCATTATCAAAACAGTCAAAAATGGTATATTCCGTTGTTTCACGCGCAGACTGTGCCAACTACAGTAAGTCACCTGAAACCACAAGAAAAGTTGGCATTCAGTTGGAATGAATTAAATATGGACTACCCCGCATAGAGGTATAGAGACATGAACAACGAGCGACACTACACCAGGTAAACGGCTACTAACTAACTAAACACAGTGGGTCAGGAAAGTTGGAAGAAGTGGGAAGTAAGGATGTTCAGAAAAAAAGAAAAAGAAAACGTGTCGCCTACAAGGGAGGGAGAAAGGAGGCACGCAGCGCCGTGAAAAGAGCGACCGCGAATGTGAACAAACGTTTGGAATTGTCGTGCGGCGCAGCAAACGCACGACGGAGAAGAAAGCAGGCAGCTAAAGACGAAGAAAAATGGAGAAATAAGACAAGCAATAAAAAAAAGGCAAACAATCGAGCTTAAGAACTCAATGGCAGCCTGGGAATTAAGAAGAAAGGAGTGCACAAAAAGGCTGCAATCGAACGCTAGATATAAGCGTCGAAATTTAGGTCAACAACTTTGTAAAACTGTACACATTAGTGTACAGTTAATGGTTTGTTCTTATATTAATAAGAACAAACCCGTAGATGCGCGCTATAGTTAAGATATTTAATCTCAATGCATTATAGTTTGACAATGACTTAATTGTGCCAGATTATGTTTTCATTCTAGGTAGTTTCTATTCTGCGTGCTCAAGCAACCGGTAATATGTAAGTCATTGACCCCAGAATATCGCTCTAGTCCTGTTTTGGTGCACATATAAAATAAAAGAAAAAAAGAATAGCTTTGAAATAGAAAGACCGATGTAAATAGAGGACGCAAAGCCTGTAGTGTACGCCTAATTCGCTTCCGCTACATAATCCTTCAGCGAAAGAGAAGTGAGGCCGGCACGGTTTTTCGCCATGAACAAAGACTGCGCCATAGGCTCCAAGCTATAGTCGCAATTTACCAAAACTTTGGCTCGGGTGGACGATCCTTTTGGACGCCTTTGCACTTCAGATTTTTCAACCTTCATCTAAAATGTGGAGGTTCAAAGATGTTACCTACTTAGAGCACCAGAAAACTCACACTTGAAGTAATGAAATTTCATGTGTTTTTGCGGGTTCGCTCTTTGCAAAGTAAGCGAACTACGACAAGAGTTCTCAAAGGGAAAATAATTGAATTCCCTTGGAAGTATTCCACGTGTAATATCAACCTTGTTAACAATTATAGCCTGATTAGTTCTGCAAAGAGTAGCCGCGGCAAGTAGCCCGATTATAGTCCGGCAAGCAGTAGTTGGCGAGTATATCCAGGTTTCAGTCCTAAGCAGTTAAGAACCTACTTCGTGCATTTATAATCTATTGATGCATGTGTTCTTTAAATATCATACTCACCTTTAAGAACTTTCTGCATTGAGCTTGTTCCATTGTTTTCATCATTCATCAACTTTTTTTTTGTTTTGTTTTCATGTGCTGTAGAGATATACATTGTATAATACTTTTGATGTCATGGTCATACTGTTAACGAACTTTTGGAATTTGCTGTTTGCTCCTGCTGTGTTGTGTACCGGTTTCCTGGGCCTCTGTCAAGCTGTTTGTACAGCTTTTAGCCCAGGCGACCATCCACATGTTTGATTTTGATTTTGATTAATCACATTTCATACTTCACACCCGAAGAATAAACACGCATCAGTGTTCGCATCTGAATTCGGCCTTATATTAATTGCATGTGCATTTGGTGCCCGTCACCGTTTTCGCATTTTTCGTTTTTTCTTGCAGTGCGCGCCAAGAACTGCATCATATTTTCCAATACGACGCGCAATTATAAGTGTTTTTTTAGCTCTGTACCATTTCATGTCAGTAAAGCGTCCGCTCTCAAGTGCCCACTATGAACGTATTCCCTCGTATACGTATGTGACAGGTTTAATTTTTCATATTTTATCTGAAGTATTGCCCTAGCTGTACTTGACATTTTTTAAATCTAAACAGCTGGTTCACCCTTAGGTCAGCGGCACGTAAAGAAATGTCCGCGATATATGTATTTGTTAATCACGAACAGAGAATAAATGCTTGAATCGCGTATATGTTCCTTTTTTTTTGTTTTTGCAGCTAAATACCGCAGTGATTTATATTAGAACGGTAATAAATAAATGTGTTTTGCCCGCACACTGCATTTGTAATTCCTATAAGCGGTAATTAGGGCACATACAGAGCACCTATTAAAGAGATATATTGCAGATTACTGACGATTTAAGATAAACGTTGTTATGTAATAATAAGCACAAGCTGCAAAATGTAAGTAGGTGTTTGTGAATAAGGTTCGTAAAAATAAGCTGTTCCTAAGAGACCTTACGAAGCACAAGCTTTGATTCGCATGTATACTGTTTTTCTCCGCGTGTTAATAGCGCTCCTCGGCAGTAGCCTTTACTCCCTTACTGGAAGAACAAATGCAAAACACCACTCTTCGTTGAAAACATTAAGTACAAGCTCATCTGGACGATTTATGGCTGTCCGCAGGAAGAAATGTTGAAAGAGTTTGAAATAGTGATTCAAACATCGCGCGCTGCTCCGTAGGACTGCCCAAGCGAGCACGGTATCTCCAGATTAATGTAATGGAATGGCAGGGATGAGTTTAAGCACTTGTAATAAGTAGCCCTTTTATTAAATATCGCACCATTTGCGTAACGTGTCAAAATAGCTCCAAAGAGAACCGCGCCCCTCCTCTGTACCGCCGCTATCCCCGCGGCCGCTACGCGCCGAGCGGCGAACGTGGCACCCCTGTTGCACGTCGCGCCCTCTTGCGGGAGTCGGTTCCTGTCATCGCAAAAGCGGCCCGCTCTCCGGCGCCGGTAGTCACACTGCCCAATATTCTAGAGCACTATACCGAAGGCCACAAATGACGGGCGTCATAGTGGCGCGACCTGTTGTGGAGGCTGGAACTACTCTCTGCAAAATGTCTGTAGCCCGTCACTTTTAGACAATAAATCCCGCAAACTGAACCAAACCAGTAATAGTTAAGGTTCGGCATGGTTGTGACTGGATGGACAGGGTCATAACTGCGAGTACGAGCCATTATTGGTAAAATCTCGCTGAATCCTACGGAATCTGGCAAAGTGCGACACTTCTCGCGGCCGGACGGTCACGGTTACGGCAGCGAGCATGAGAGACTAGAGGCTTTTGCCTTAAAAAGTAGGTTTTCTAGATGCCTTCTAAGAAGAGAAGGGCGAAAGAACACCTTTCCTCTCCTATCATTTGACTCTCATCGTTTACCTCTTATCGGCGTCTGTTGCTGTGTCACTTACCATTATAATTGGTTTACGGAAAGGAAAGACGCAGTATCTGTCACACGTTTTTCGGCGAGTTATAAAACAAACACTCGTGTCGCGTGGCGTTCCTTGGCACGCGTTCAGATGTGAGATTGCAGTTGGCTGGAAAGCTAGATAAGAACAAATTTCGTTGAATCGCACAGAATACGACAGATCTCGAGCCTACCTCTCGCGCAGAAGAATTCATTCTATGATCCTAGAAAGGCTGTCACCTTAATAAAAAGCATGCTTTCGTCTGTGGCGGTTGCTCGCATCTGACGCTGTTGTGTATTCATTCTCTCATCGTCTGCCTATTAGCGTTCGTTGTTATATATAATTATAATTGGTTTATAGAAAAGTAAATGTGCACAATCTGTCACACACTCTTCGTCAAGTAAGTTTGAACGGTACACCACGCTCTTGGGGCGTGGCATTCCTTGGCGCGCGTTATGAGTGTGGGATTGTACATGGCATAAACGCAAGATAAGAACACGTGTCGCGGAATCACTCCGAATATGACATATCACGCGTAGAGACTCCTAGGGGATGTAGGTAGGTAGGTAGGTAGGTTCAGTTCAGTTCAGTCGTTCAGTCGTGTCCGACTCTTCGTGACCTTATGGACCATATCACGCCACGCTTTCCGGTCTCTCACCATCTTTCTAACATCACATAACTTCATCTGCAGTGCCTCGTGGATGCCATCCAACCGTCGCGTTCGCTGCCTACCCCTCCTCCGGCGACCCTCAACCTTTCCCAGCATCAAATCTTTACAACTTCAATAAAATGCCGGCAAACGACGGTTTAATGCATCGTGAGGTTAGCCCAGCGCCGACCCTGGGTTATGCCCTACTCTGCATTACCCCATTTCGACCCGTTTGTACTGCGTCGTGAGGCTTGTGTTTTCGAGCGCACCCCGGACCAGCTGAACGACCTACAGTTGCCTGTACTTGTCTGTACTTTACACAGCACTTCGAACTTCGGGCGGATATGTCCTGGAAGTGCCTTCGGTCGGGAGCCTGGTACAGTCCCACATGATGTGCCATTGCTTCACCTAATCCGCTTCACTTGCACTGCAAACATCACTCGTGTAGATGTCTAGGTGAATGGCGTGTAGCACTGCCGGAGCGAGGAATGACCCATTCTGTATCTGCCTTAGGGTGACAGCCTCCTCCCGACTGAGTGCTGTGTGGTTGAGCGGCATTGTCCGTCAAGCTAGGCGGTAAAACTTAATAACTTCCTTGTAGCTGGTCACTAATCCTTGGTTTTGAACCACCACGTGGAACGGCCACTCTCGGAGGTGCGGAAGGTAAGCGCTCGCGCCGCCAATGGGCCGTCTCTTTGGGAATCGGTGATCGGGCACATTCGCGTGCGTGCGCCGAGAACCAATGGATGCGGATGGTGCTCGGGGTCTTGGAGCTGGAGCTTGCCTCTGATGGCAGCACCCGGCGCGCACGCTCGCCCCTTGGCAAAATTGTGCACGGCGTATACTGGGACCTCTAGTGGTGTTAGAGAGGCTATTCATTTGAGCAGTGAGCTAAGCTGTTGCGGACACCGAGCTGCAGGAGTCGAGCTGTACTCGGGATCTCCATTAATCTCAGCGTCGTCTTGTAAACCCATCTGATCATTCAGTTTAGCTTTGTCCTGTCAGTGACCTGCCAGTTGAGGTAGGCTGCAACGTAGGCGATGTGACTGATCGCAAATTACTAGACGAGGCGCACAAGACTGTCTTCACGCATGCCTGCCCGTCGTGTCGAGACTCGGTGTATGAGCCGCATGGCGTCCATTGCCTTGGAGGTAAGCTTGTTGATGGTCTCGTCATTGCGGCCGCTTTTAATTAGCAGCAGGCCCAGGACCCTGATCTTAGAAACTTCGGGAATGCATTGCCTTGATGCAGCCACGACTTTCATCTGAGCGAACTCCCCATGGGCAGCGCGTTTCCGTCCAGGTCATAACGGAATGAGGACAAACCGCTCGATATCACTGTCTACCATACTAGGCAGGTTCCGTTAAGGTGCTGCTCGATGGCGGTAACCGCCGCTTGGAGCTGTTGCTCAATCCTGGCGTCGGGACCAGTACCAACAGCCGCCCAGAGGGTAATGTCGTCGGCGTAGATCGTATGCCGTAGGCTAGTCCCCTCTACTGCCCTCACTACCCCGATAATGACGAGGCTGAAGAGCTAGGGCTAGATTACCGAACCTTGCCGGGTACCCCTGCATACGAGCTTGCGTTTGTGGAGCTTAAGGAATCCTGCGTGCAGTTCTTAGTGCGGTTGGTCATTTCATTCCATAAACCTAGGAAGGCTTTCGGCCTTAAAATGTTCCAGGGGGCACTTTGCACCACTAAAGTGCTATGAGGTGAAAGCCTTTGAAACGCCACTGATTCTTGCTTGACTGCGTCTGCTTGTGTACGCTGAGTGGTGCAGCTTTCGTGGAAGTGTCAAATGAAAGGCACAGCACGGAAACCTGGATCAGACGCGTGGCAGGATGAACTTCGTGTGATGACGATGATGATAACTTTATTTTTCCACCAGATAAGAAGGCCCCCAATTCCCGCCCCCGGCACGCAGGCCAAAGGGACGGGAGCAGAGATCTCCACGATCAGTAGCAGGCAAAGAGGTCTTGGCTCTTCGCGGCTTTTTCCGCCAGGCGGATGGCTTGTAGCTGTGGAGCAGGGACCTCGCTCCGCAGCAGGACGTCCCAGGCTTCTTCACAATTTATATTTGTTTTAGCCCCTGGGGAGCTAGTACATTCCCAGATTATATGGTCGAGGTTCCCTGTCTCCCCACAGTGCTTGCATTTATCCTATCGTCTATTTGAACATATGCCCAGACCAGGTTTACAATGTTCCCAGCTTGCAGGCGCCGCCATGCGACTGCCTCCCTATTGTTTTGACTTTTATCCGGTGGTGGCACCAGTCTCCTGCTTAACCTGTAATTTTGCAGAATCTCCGTATAATTTTGCAGACGCTTGTCCATGTCCTGGCAACCGGCGGCTCCACAGTTACCCGGAAGTAGAGAGCTCGGGCTAACTCGTGGACCACTTCGTTGCCAGGAACGGACGTGTGTGCAGTGGTCCAAATTAGGCAAATGTTCCTGTTTAGGCGTCTACTGGCCAGAATTCTGGCCGCTTCCGGCGAGACCCTACCCTTTCCAAAATTCCAAATAGCCGTTTTGCTATCGCTGATTATGAAATTGGCTTGAGTTCTGACGCAAGCGAGCGCTATTGCAACTTCTTCAGCCGTTTCGGCGTTGCGGCTTCTAATGGTGGCGGCTGATACCGCAGCACCTCGGCCGTCGACCACCGAGGCGACCGCCGCCCCCGTTTTGCCGCTTGCCGCATCCACGTATGCAACCGACTTGCTGTCCATCGAATCGAAGCGTCTGATTAGTGCTTCTGCTCTCTTCTCCCTCCTCTCTGTGTTGAATTGGGATGCATGTTACGAGGGAGGGGGGGAATGATTAGATTTTCTCGGCAGTCCTGTGGGATACTTGATTTTGCTCGTAGTCCCCTATCTGTCCGCACGCCTACCATTTCGAGTGTAGTTTGCCCGTAGTCGTGCGACTTAATCTTTCCAGCTGCGAAACTCTGAAGCCTCCGCTAATACATCCCAGCTATTGTGCACTCCCATAGAAAGAAGCTCCTCTGCTATTGTGGTAATTGGTAAGCCCAGGGCCCTCTTTATGCACCGTCGAATGAGAGAGTCTAACTTCTTCTCCTCCGACCTGATATTTAAGAACGGCGTGGCATAGCTCACGCGACTTATTACGTAAGCTTGGATGAGTTTAAGCAACCTTCTTTCCTTCAGGCCTCGTCCTTTTAACGCGATTCTTTCAATATTCCAATGGCTTGTGGCGAATCCCTCTAGCTTTCTGATTGTTCCATCATTATATCCATTTTCCTGAATGAATAGTCCTAAGATTCTGATTTGATCTACCTTTGGAACGTGTTTTCCTTCTACTTTAATGTCAAATTCCCAGCTGCGCTTGCATCGGAGTGACTTTGGGTTATAGACGAATAGTTCTGATTTTTGCGGCGAGCATGATAGACCCCTACTGGCAGCGTAGTCTACGACAGTGTCCGCCGCAGCCGGCAGGCGCTCCTCAATGCTAGCATCACTACCCTGGTTATTCCAGAGATTGTAGTCATCTGCATAAATACTGAAATTCAGCCCCTTTATGCTCCTCAGAGCTTCTGGGAGGCCCCTCATCGCCACGTTGAAAAGGAACGGGGAGAGAACCGAGTCCTGCGGCGTCCCCCTGCTCCCTAACTTCACTGTGGGGGACTGAATGTCTTGAAACTTTATGCAGGCAGTTCTGTTTGACAAGAAGTCCTTGATGTACTCATATGTTCGTTCACCTACTCCGATTTCTTGGAGACCGTGGAGGATCGCTTCGTGTTTAACTTTGTCAAAAGCCTTTGTCAAGTCCAGGCCGAGAATCACTTTGGCGTCTCTAGAACGCGAGTCGATTATGTCGTATTTGAGTAGGAGCATCACGTCCTGCGTGCTCAAACCCGGTCGAAAGCCGACCATCTCGTGCGGCCACAGGCCGTGTTTCTCCATAAAGCGCGTCAGTCGTGTATGGACTACATGCTCCATCAATTTTCCCATGCATGAGGTTAGATAAATAGGTCTTAGATTTTATAGTTTCGGGGGTTTGCCCGGTTTTGGGATTAGAATTACGTTTGCCGACTTCCACTGCCGAGGCAGGTGCCCTTTAGTCCAAATTTCTTGCATATACTCAGTAAGAGCGCTGCTGGAGTCATCATCCCGGTTTCTTAAAAATTTGTTACTTATCCCGTCAGGGCCCGAGGCCGATTTTGTTTTTAGTCCCAATATTTCTGCCCTGACCTCCGCCTCCGTGATGGGTGCGTCCAGCTCCTCGTCGGGAGCTCCGTCATACTCCGAGAGGGGGGCACTATGAGCATCGCCAATGTACATGTTGACTAGTGCATCCATAAATTTCGCGTCTGTACCCTTAAACGCGTGCCTCGCTTTTGATAATCTAATTCCTGACTGGGATTTTGAGTTGGTCGGATGTCAAAAAATCGGCGGACATTTTCACCAAGCCGGGACGGCGCGAGGCCCGCGCGGCGTCGCGTGCAAAAGCATGGAGAGAAAAGCCTCCTTCCCCGCGCGGGAGAGCACGTAGCTTTGTACGCGTTGCCATCACCCTCTTTCCCATTTCCCGGGGAGGACGGTGGTTCATCGGACTGGAATACGCCAGAAAATTCCAGAATCTTCTATGGGACCTAGCCAATGACGCGCGCCTCGACGGGAGGAGAATAGAGAGCTATAACCAGCGAAGCTAAGTGTGTGGCCCGCTAGCTTTGACGCGTGCTAACAAGCAGACGCGGCGTGCCCTATTTAAAGCGACCGCGCCGCTTGTTGAGTCAGTCAGTCAGTCGGTCAGTGTTTGCGACGTGTACGCCTGTGCTTCGGCTGGACTCCCGGGGATCACCTGCTGCTGGCAAGCCCACGGACCTGCAACGGAGCGGCGCTCGTCTCGTATGGCGGCCACATCGTGACTCTTGAGGCGTCGGACTGCAGCAGTGCCCGGCGAACAATTTGGTGTTTGTTTATGTAACTCTCTCGTGTTTCATCCCTTGTAAAGCCTCTGTGGTATTGAATCATTCGGCGGTTGCATGCTTAGCGTTTGTATTCTGTGAACCTCTCGTCTGTGCATTTCAAGTGATCGTGTGTATTCCTTTCTATCGTCTCTTGCTGTGCATAAATTGTGTTTTGTTTGTTACTTCTGA
>JAJIZL010091412.1:0-10612 GCA_023969395.1 Amblyomma maculatum
CTATCTGATGAAGATGCAAAAGATAAGCGTTGCTTACAGAGCTGGGGCAGCAATATGTAGCTTTTCCCGTGTTCATTAAAACTATACCATTCAAACTAATATAATCTTCTATGAGTTGTCCCCTGGAATTAGTGTGTTCACTTATCCTGAATGAAGAATGTGTGTTGAAATCCCCAGTTATCACATCTAAGTTGTGTATCATAATAGTGAGGTGGTATGAACATAAAGCATATTGTTATTGTATTATGGCTGATGATGTTTACTGGAACAGTTCTAAGGTTGTTTTTAGTGCTACCTCTCTAGTAGGGATGTCGTCTTGAGTTACGATACTGATGCCACCTGAAAGTCGGATAGCTTGCATTTGGTCTTTCCAGAAAATTTTATATTTTCTAAAGATGTTTGTGTGCTGTGGCCCAAGGTTTGTTTGCTGTAGGCACACAGCTGTGGGTGCCATTGTTTTGAGTATATCTGCTTTGTCTGTGTAGAATACGCCATTGTGATAGAATGGGGACTGGGGAAGTTATTTAGTCTCATGAGCAGTGACTCTCAGTTTCCCTCTTCTTTCTAGGGAATCTCACCGTCGCTGAAGTGGTGCCGAACTAGGAGTTGAATCCATCATCACTCTCGTGGCGCTGGATTTCTACGGAGATTGTGGAGATGTTAGTGCTTTGGATGTCGACAGGCTCTCGCCAACACCCATATCCTCCACGCTGGACATGGAGGATGTTTCTTGGTCGCGATTCCCTGTGGCCTTCCCATGCATGTTTTCTGTTAGCACTGTTGAACCTGGCTCTGCTACTGTGGCAGAGTCTGTGGCAACAGCAGCTGCCTTCTTAGCAGGGGTGAGGCAACTGTTCTAGTTAAGCAGAGCTGTTCTGGGTGTCTGTCACTAAAGTAGCCACTGATGAAGACAATGACTGAGGACCTCCGGTGCTGATCGCATCGCGCAAAGCTTTTAGCTCTGTTGCCTGTGCCACTGGCCGAACATATGACATTTCAATTAGGTGGTGATAAAAACGACGAGCCAATCGGTAGGGCGTTCCAGTTTGCAAATGTCCGTGGAAAAAAAAAGAGAGTTTGTACATATTAGTTGGGGTAAATATAGGTGATAAGGTAAGACAGTGCTTATGACGAGAGGGTCTGGAGCAATTTTTTTCAGGTAGGTTTCAGGTTTAATGCCAAGTCTGGAAAAATATAACGATTGAAAAAAGGCAAGACGGGCTTTCTTTCTCCTTTCATTCAGTGGATCAAGGCCAGCAAAAATTATAAATGAAGGTGAGTCACGGCGTCTGAATCGATTAAAAATAAAATGGGCTGCTGAGCATTGAATATTATCAGGTTTTTGGGCGTCATTTGATGTATTTGAATATGCCATACAGGCATATTCAAGTGTAGGTCTGATATATGCTTTGTATCATCATCATCATCATCATCAGCCTGACTATACCCACTGCAGGGCGAAGGCCTCTCCCATATTTCTCCACTTAACCCAGTTCTGTGCAAGCTGCATAGACTTGACCCCTGCAAACTTCTTAACCTCATCCACCCATCTAACTTTCTGCCGCCCCCTGCTACGCTTTCCTTCCCTTAGAATCCAGTTTGTTACCCTAAGCGACCATCGGTTATCCACTCTTTGCACTACAAGTCCTGCCCATATGCCCATTTGTTCTTCTTAATTTCCACTAGAATGTCAGTAACTTGAGTTATTTCTCTGACCCACTCTGCACGCTTCCTATCTCTTAATGTTACCCCTACCATTTTTCGTTACATAGCCCTCTGTGTTGTCCTCAACTTAAGTAGAACTCTCTTGGTTAGCCTCCACGTTTCAGCCCCATAGGTGAGCACAGGTAAGATGCAACTGTTGTATACTTTCCTCTTGAGCGATACCGGTAAGCTGCTAGTCATAATCTGCGAGTGCTTGCCAAATGCGCTCCATCCCAATCTTATTCTTCTTGTTATTTCCTTTTCATCGTCCGGATCTGCGGTTACTACCTGTCCTAAGTAGACATATTTGCCTACTACTTCCAGTACTTCGCTACCTAATGTAAACTGCTGTTCCTTCCCGAGGCTGTTGTACATTACCTTAGTCTCCTGCATATTGATTTTCAAGCCTATCTTACTACTTTTCCTGTCTAGGTCATCAATCATTATTTGTAGTTCGTCCCCCAAGTTGCTTAGCAAGGCAATGTCATCAGCAAATCGCAGATTACATAGGTATTCTCCACCTACTCTTATCCCTCCCATTCCAAGTCTCTGAATACTTCCCTAAGCAAGCTGTGAATAGTACTGGAAAGATTGTCTCCTTGCCTAACACCTTTCTTTATTGGAATTATGTTACTGTCATTATGCAGAACTATCGTTGCTGTGCAGCCACTTTATATATCTTCCAGCACTTTCACGTACGGCTCGTCTACCCCCTGATGTCGCAATGCCTGCATCACCGCCGAGATTTCAACTGAGTCAAATGCTTTTTCGTAATCAATGAATGCTATGTATAAGGGGTGGTTATAATCCGAGCATTTTTCTATCACCTGAATGATGGTATGAATATGATCGATAGTAGAGTACCATTTCCAAAAACCTGCTTGATCCTTTGCTTGATTGCACTCTAAGGTTGTCCTGATTCTATTAGCGTAAATACCTTACACATAACAAACAGTAAACTGATTGGTCTGTAATTTTTAAGGTCCTTAGAGTCCCCTTTCTTATGAATGAAGATAATGTTTGCTTTCTTCCAAGGATCCAGCACCGTCGATGACACCAGGCACTGCGTATACAGGGTGGCCAGTTTTTCTAGCACGATATCCCCCCCGTCCTTCAGCAAACATGTAGTTATCTGATCCTCTCTAGCTGATTTCCCCCTTTTCATACTTTCTAATGCTTTCTTGACCTCGTCCTTCGTCACTAGTGGAACGTCTGACTGCTTTTCCCTACCGCCAATCTCATTACGGTCCTGACTACTTTGGCTACTGTAGAGATCTGTATAGAACTCCTCGGCTACTTTGACTATCTTGTCCATATTTGTGATGACGTTGCCCACCTTTTCCCTTATTGCATACATCTGGTTTTTGCCTATGCCCAATTTTTTATTTACCGTTTTAAGGCTTCCCCCGTTCTTTACAGCATGCTCAATTTTCTCCATGGGAACTTCCTTATATCGGCCACCTTGCACTTATTGATTAGCTTTGATAACTCGGCCAATTCGGCCAGCACGATACCCCCCCGTGCTTTAACAAATCTGTAGTTATTTGATCCTCTCATGCTGATGTCCTGCTTTCCACAGTTTTTAATGCTTTCTTGACCTCGTTCTTTGTCACTGGTTGAACGTCTGAGTCTTTTTCCCTACCGCCAATCTCATTATGGTCCTGACTTCTTTGGCTACTGTAGAGATCTGTATAGAACTGCTCGGCTACTTTGACTATCTTGTCCATATTCGTGATGACGTTGCGTGCCTTGTTCCTTATCGCATACATCTGGTTTTTGCCTATGCCCAGTTTCTTCTTTACCGCTTTAAGGCTTCCCTCGCTCTTTACAGCATGCTCAATTTTCTCCATGTTATACTTCCTGATATCGGCCACCTTGCGCTTATTGATTAGCTTTGATATCTCGGCCAATTCAATCTGGTCTGTTGGATTGGAAGCTTTCATGCTCCACCGTTTCTTAATCAAATCTTTCGTCTCCTTAGACAGCTTACCGGTATCATCTCTAACTATCCTACCCCCTACTTCTACCGCGCACTCAGCAACGATATCTCTGAAATTATTGTTCATTGCTTCTAGGGTAATGTCGCCATCCTCGGTTAGAGCTGAATATCTATTCTGTAGCGAGATCCTGAACTCTTCTGCCCTCCCCCTCACCGCTAATTCGTTGATTGATTTCTTACCTTAAGTTTTAATGGGCTTAGGCACTCACCCATGCAATGTTCTAAAAACCCCAGCTTTTTAAGTGCTGTAGAGCATATACTGTCAATATGCTTTGTCCATTTTAGTCGGGAAGTAATCGTTCACTGGCTTACTAGGTTTCTGTTTATGTTATACTGAAACTCAAATTTAATAATTTTGTTTGTAATACTAAGCACAACAGTTTTCTCAAAGTTAATGGCCATCGCCCATTCATTGCACCATCGTTCCGAAAATTGCAAATTTTTTGTTTAGAGTTCATGAACGGATTTAATCTTTTAAAATTATACAGTCATTGGCAAATAATCCAATCGAAACTGTTGGTTCCAGTGCTTCGATCAGATCATTTATATAACAATTAAACAGTGTAGGCCCTAAAACCGAACCTTGGGGAATGCCAGAAAAGACATCTAATAAATAAGAATTAACACCGTCAACAGAATCGTTAGCATTTTAGTGATCAGCTTACTATGACGTACTCTATCGAATGTTTGAGTAATCTAGAAAAATAATGTCAACTTGTCCTCCAATAGCTATGATTTTAGAAATTTCATCGACAGTTGTAACTAATTGTGTAGCTGTAGAAAAGCCTCGTCAGAAACCGTGTTACGCATTGGTTATTATTTCATTCCGTTCCAGAAATTTATTTAGTTGAGTAACCAATATGTGTTCCAAGAGTTTGCAAACAGTAGATGTTAATGAGATAGGACGGTAATTATTGATGTCTAATCTGCAACCCTTCTTAAATACAGGAACAACCCTTTAAACTTTCCAGTCATCGGGTACGGCGGCAGTCTCTATGGATTGTTCATATAGTATTACTAAATATGATGCTAAAATTTTAGCATACGTCTTGAGAAATGAATTTGAAATGTCATCCAGTCCCGATGCTTTCTTAGGATCAAGATGCATAAAGTAAGTTTAAAACACTTTCTCTGGTTACATTGAAATTACCTGCACTTGAACTACCTTGAGTGGCTTTCGTGGTGGTGGTGGTAGCGGGGATTTATTGTATATACAAAAGGAAGGAAAAGATGTTTGCCAGCCTCGGTATCTGCTATCTGATATCTGAAGCACCTGAACTGGGGCGGTGGAAATAAAGGGATAGCGAGAAAGAGGTAGAGGAAATCTAAGAGGTAAGCGATAAGGAGAAAGAAGAGGATAGGCAAAAATAAAAGAAAGAAAAAGATAAGTTTGCTTGAGGCCCAACAGCAAATGTCTTAGGTCACTGAGCACTCAGAACTTCAGGCAGGCCTCCTCAATAGCTCTGCATCCAGGCTACTGTTTACTACACACGCACTTGCACACTGTACAAAACACTGACGGCCGTCGTGGGCGATCTGCCGTTATTGTCCGAAATAGCCCACGCAGAGCTTATCTCATCGTTTTTGGAAAATATGCTTCGGAAATAGCGACTGAAAGCATTTGCAATCTCATTTTTATCGGTGACAGTGCGGTTATTCAAAGCTATTTTGTCGAGCTTTCAATTATCTTTACGGGAAAGAAACTGCCAGAACTTTGCTGGATTTTCTGTTACGAAACGTCTTAAGTGTTTCCGTAAAGTAACGATTCCTACTTTCATGCAATTTAGTGGCTAGGGTTGACTTAAGGTGCACAATAAATGCGGAGCTGACAGATTTATTTCTACGACACTGTCTATGTTTATGTCTTAAATGGATTATTTCTCTGCAAATCCAAGAATTAGTCCTGGCAACCTTCTTTTCCTTGTTGGGGATGAATTTTCGCATACAGTAATGGCAGATGGACCAGAAGTTTCTCCAGAGTGTGTTAATGTCAGTGAAGTGAAATGTGTACAAAAAATCTAAGTAATGGACAATGCTAACATGGTCTGCCAAAGCGAAGTCTTTTACAGTGATGCATTTTTGTATGGTAGGTTTTGAAAATCTTGGAAGAAGGCAACTGAAAGATACCATTATGGTCCGATATTCCCTTATGTATATTTGTATTATAGTATATTACAAAAACTTGGGAAATACGTCACTTTTCTGCGGGGCAATTTTTTTTCTATTTCGGTGTGAAACCTTTTCAGAGGCCGATTATGTTTTTTAGAAGATTTATCCATAATGCATGTACGGACTAAGGGTTCCTAATACTTTGTTGCCACTGGTTCACCCACACAGACAGTGCAAGGTCCCGGAGCCCCTCCCTCGTCTGGTAGACAGCCGAGGAGCCCATCGGCCGAGACTTGATCATGGCCTCGGCCTCCACTGTTTATGGTTTCTACCCTCCATCTCTCAACTTATCGCCAACGGAGGAGAGGGTAGGGGTCCGTTACACAAGGTGCCCCTGCATTGACAAGAGCAGCTAAGGCCAAAGAGCGAAAAAGGATCGTTTTGTTTGACTATGTGACGTTAAATGAGAGGGGATGAAATTATGAATCACTGTTCATCAAAAGGCAATGCTAAAATTAGTGGTAAAAGTCTGGACACATAGTTATAGCATTGATGTAGTATTGTGGATTAAAAATATAAAATTTGAATAGGAACTAAAACTGGGTTTTGACGCAAGCAAGAACGTGAGGAGTATCAACCTACTGTGCTTGGCTGTGGTGGCCTCTTGCCATTGCCAAGACACCCTTGTGAATGAGCTACCTTGAGTACTAATATTGAATGCTTTACAGCCTCATTAAAACTTTAACTTTGTGCACATAGAACCACATTAAATACCAATATAGGATCATTTCCAATTTAAAAAGATGAATGAAATGGTATGCGATATTTATAAAATTTCCCAAAATGAGTACGATGGAGCACCCCATAGAATGGATAGGTTAAAAGGATATCGATAAATTAAAGCTGATGACTACAGTGCTCACATTCCGGTGGTTGCGACCTCAAAAGTAATTGTGCATTAGCTGTGCTTCTTAGATTTGTAATGATGAATGCATGAGCTCCTAAAATCTATATTTCTGATGGCAATCGTTCTATTCTTTTATATTCGGTCTAGCTAGATGGAATTTTATTTTCCTCCCAGTTCCATTAAAGCTGCCATTTCGTTACCGTCGCTCGTTGTGTTTTTTAATAGTCCTGGAAGGTAATTTTTATCTTCAAGACATTAAAAGTAGCATTTCTTGCTGCGAAGCCAACAAGCTCCTTCTTTGTGAAACGAACAGGAGTTGGAACCCAGCAAACGCGCACATTGTAACCACGCATCGCAAGTTGATGAAGTTTTAAGAAGATATACAATAAGAGGGGAGTGGTACATCTTTGTTTTGAGTTTATTGAGCTCATAGCTTACCTGAAAACTGCAAATATCATTTTTATTGTATGATTGCTCATCATTTCTAGAGCTGCTAATATATGTTGCAGCTCTGCAGAGTATGCGCTCGCTAGTCAATTCATGGAACTGGTATGTCCTGTTGAACCCTTCTACATGGTAGCTGCACTAACGCATTCATGCGTTTTGGAGCCATCTGTGTAGAAGGCAGTGAAGTGATTATACTTTTTCAATTTCCATAAACCTGCGTTGTATTACTGCCAAAGATACAACCTTCTTTTTGTAATGCGCAAGTCAAACACTGCATTGGATGCACATTTTCACCCAAGGTGCAACATCGTGTCCATTAGAAATAAATGGAATAGGGAAAGGTGCAATTCTCATGTTTCTGGAATCTGGTTTACCCTAATTCCGGTATGGTAGTTATATGGATTGGATTATTCTGAAAAGAGTGGACATGTGATTATTTTCAAAAATAGCTTTGCGTGGGTGATCCGGCAGTGAAAATATCTTTTGTACCCATGTCAGCATTAAGAAACTGATTTCAATGATGGTTCATGGCTGTCACCCGTTAATAATTATAGGTTATAATGATGCGCCCTTAATGGTGCGCATACTCCCGGACATCCTTAGAGTGAGTGGGGTTAGCTGTTCAGGTCTCAAAGGAGACATTCTCGACTTGAGTGGCAAGCTCAGCCAGAATTCAACTACCTTATAGTGACAGACTGGGGTGGCCGTATGATGCCCAGCTTTTGCCGGTTCAAGCCAGAGTAAGGGTTAGAGTCAGAAGTAGCAAACAAAAACAAACTTTATACACAGCAAGAGACAATACAGAAGGATACACACAAAAACTTAAAATACAAAGACAAGAGGTTCACAAAAAGGCAGTGCTAAGCATGCAACTAAAGATTCAATGACACAGAGGTTTCACAATACAGAACAATACATGAAAGAGTCAAATAAACAAAACCAATTGTTCACTGGGCACTGTTGCAGTCCGACACCTGGAGAGTCAGGAGAGTGGCTACATGTAAGATGAGCGCTGCTCCCTCACAAATCTCTGGGCTTAGCAGCAGCGGGTGAACCCCAGGAGTTGAGCAGTAGCACTTGCAAATGAGCTGCAATACTAGCTCACACACTGACTGACTCGCAACCGACGCGACCTCCATAGGGCGCGCCGTGTCTGTCTGTTCTAGCACGCCAAAGCTGACGCGCATACGTACTTAGCTTCTCTCGTTAAAGCATTCCCTTTTCCTCCCGCCAAGCCGCTCGTCGTCATTGGTTATGCGCACGGCCAAAGCTTCCAGAGAAGACTTGCATCTTCTGGCCTGGTGAGTCACCGACATCACCCAGCGATGAAAGGGAGGGTGAAGACGATGCGTACAAGGCCACGTGCTCTCCTCGCATGGGGAAGGAGGTGTTTCTCGAAAGTCGTCGAACCTTCGATGCGGCGCCACGCCAGCCTAATAAAATGTCCACTGATTTCGTGACACCCCCCCCCCCCCAACCCCTCCCTAAAAAAATATTGTCCTACATTATTCTCAATACAAATGAATATCACGTGCACATGCATGCGCTCACAAAATAAATGGGGCAAAGGCAAGCATAATGCACATCAATTGTACAAGTTTCACAAACTCCAATGACAAATTTTAAAATTCACACATCACTGTCCTGATGTTCACAAACACAACTCACTGTTTTCAGGATATACATCAAAAATGAGCAACACAGAAACCCAGCCTTTCAATGAGAAGCACACACACTCAAAGCACACTTACGCCTATATTTCCAAACGTGGCCTGCGCCTCCTGTTTGGAACAGATTAGTTCCTTTCCACCTTTCAGGTACACGAGTTTTCGTTCTGACAAAGCACTGACAATTCTCTTTCTCGCATGTCCTGCTCTTTTCCTACTCCATTTTGAGCTTTGTGTAGGCCGTGTCTTTTCTTCTTGGTTTATGTGGCCGCGTTTGCACTTCGGCTTTCTATTCCACAGCTTCTTCTTCTATGTCTTTCTACGGAGCCTTCCCCGGTCTACTTCACTTACCTGGGTACGGCTGAATTCTTTTCCTTTCATTTTAGCTTTCTTTAGCTGACCCAGGCACCTTTGCTCCAGTTTCCTTGGCATAGTTAGAACATTGTTTTCTTGATGGGGCATCTCGTTGAGAACCACTTAGTTCTCCATTATTTCTTTCTATTTTCTTCCTTTTCTTTACGGCCTTCAGCCTTCTTGAAACACAGCTCATTTTCAACTGGAAACTCATTCTCCTTACATTTAATTACCGCTGGTTCCTTAATCTTTTTTTCCAACTCTTTCATCGCAGTGCACCCCTCGCTTTATTCCATTTCTGAATCTTCTAGTCTAGGATCTGCACTGTTGCTCTCCATGGAGAAAAAAGGTTTCCTCATCTTCCTCAAAGGGAAGAACCTCTTCGGTAGTCAAGCCGTCACTCGAAACTAGCTCGTGAATCTTAGCAAGAGTACTGTCTTGAGCTTGTGCTCCATCTGAGCTTTCATGCTTCCTGTTATTGGACAGCTTATCCTCTAGATCACTCACGCACTCAGACCTGGCGCAATTTATTATGGAGCTACAATCCTGCCCTTCTTCCTCGTCAGGCGAAGAGCACATGAATGAGTCTTTGCGCTCGACAACTGCCTTCACAGCGTCTGCGCAACATGCAATCTCGGAGGGCACAGTCTCACTTTCCTGAGAAATCTTAGCTCCAGTTAAATCCTCTTCTTCTGAAATTTCTGTTGCAGGAACGGGCTGTTCCACAACCTTACGCTGACGTCTGGATCTAGTTTCCACAGCACCTGTGAGCAACTGTTCCAGTGAAGCAGAGCTGTTCTGGGTGTCTGTAGCTAAGGGGTCACTGTGGAAAGCAATGACTCAGGACCTCTGGCACTAATCGTGTGATTGTCATGCGAAATTTTTACCCCAGTTGCCTGTGCCACTAGTGTCTGTGGACAGGTTGGGGACATGAATTTCAACACCAGGTCCATCGGATAAACCTGCGTGCCGACTGAAACTGAAGACTTCAGAGCATGTGCCTTCAGTTGAAAGGAGAGTAGTTCCTTGCCTCAGAGTATGACAGGTTTTCGGTTGTTTTCAGAGTAAAAATTTCTTTTTCCGTCTTTCAGACTGGGCACGACTGGAGTATGCGCCATGTGTGCCACAGCCGTTCACACATTTTGGGGTGCGCTTGCATCTGTCATTTGTGTGTTTGCTTTCACAAGTGACAAAGTTGGTTTGTCCTGACAAGTTAGTAAGCTGTGACCGATACCTGGCATTTGAAACAACGTCTCGGCTTAGGGATGGTCTTTACAAATGAGGTAGACTGCATGGATGACTTCACACAGAGTTGTACTATTAGAGGTTAAAACTGTGTTTGGTTTCGAATTCGGTATTTATTCTCCGGATGGCTATCTGGCAACTTGCATTGACTCCTTGTTTGGCTAGCTCTTCTCCAATGTC
>JAJIZL010091414.1:0-15258 GCA_023969395.1 Amblyomma maculatum
TCAAAGTGAAATAAATAAATTTCTGCTTTTAAGAGACTAATAGACAGCGTGATTCAAAAGGCGTTTAATTTTTTTTTTATCTTCTCCCCTTCCGTAACTTCATCGATGTGCATGTCCTCACTACTTTGCAAAGAAAACACGCAATAAGAAAAAATTATAAATTTCCCACTTGTGAGCCAATCGTCTCTAAGTATTTCTGATTACAGTTTTCTGATCAGATCCTACGATTGCACAAACAAGCAGTTCGCT
Source organism: Amblyomma maculatum (assembly GCA_023969395.1). Classification (NCBI taxonomy): domain Eukaryota; kingdom Metazoa; phylum Arthropoda; class Arachnida; order Ixodida; family Ixodidae; genus Amblyomma; species Amblyomma maculatum. The sequence continues at coordinate 250 of JAJIZL010091414.1, forward strand.
TAATAGGCGTTCTGGTCAGATAACGCAACTGCACCGATAAAACCGACATTGTTTGGTTTGGTTTGGTTTTGGGGTTTAACGTCCCAAAGTGACTCTTGAAATGAGATAGGCCGGGCCCCTAGCTTTTCGCCTACCAGCCGCAGAGGCCGGGATTCCCTTGAACCCTAACTGAGTGTGCGCATTTGGTGCGCTGTGAGCCATAGCTGTCGCGCGGTCAGTTAAATTTAATGAGTCTTAACATGAAACGCCTGCAGCACATTATTTATGCTCCTCGGATCCTTGTTTTTCGATCTTTTATTCGGATTTTAAACCCGAGATGGGGGGCGGGGGGGGGGGGGACGTATTTGCACTCGAAACACTCAGTGAAGGTGTTCGACAACCATTCGCAACAATGTTTTGTTTGGCTCGCCGTTTGATTTCAAGCCATTCAAGGATCCATAGTTTGTGACGGAATAAGCATATTCGACGCTTAAGCCTTAACACGACGCTTAACACCACCGCGGCTGCTCCCGGGCCACACGAGAGCGGTGTTGCCGCCACAACTAATCGAGAAGTTGTGACCTTCAAGATTTTACGTCTGGCGACATTCACTTCGGTGCATGAGCAGATGGACGCTGCGCCGTACTTCGCGTCCAACCGAACGCTGACTCCGACTCCACAAGCTACGGTGCCCTTTGATTACCCGTCATTGTCGACAGTGTTCGAAGAAATGACGGCTGCCTCTCTGACTCTCTCCAAGTCCTCCTCTCAAGGTTAACACAGGATGCAGCATGGCTTTGACGTATTGCAAAAGTCAAATGTCCCCGCAATGCGTGCGCACACAGCAGGTGAGTGGTCTTCATTTCACGGCTCTCAAAGTTCATGTCACAAACATCTCGAAACTGGCTATTACCAACGCCATAGAGGAAAGTGCTCCGGCTCAGTACATCGTAGTTGTGGCCACTCGCCGCTTTGATTTTGCTGCGAACTGCAACGCATCACCGTTACGGACGCTCAACATTTCAAGAAGCTTTGCACATTGAACCACTTAGTCGCGAGAACGCGGCATTCCCTCCAAGCGTTCGATGTGGGCACGTCCTCACTGAGGCAGCCTGCGATTGGCAGCACGAGAGGAGTGAACAGAATTAGAGAAGGCCTCACAATGGACTGTATCATGGCACATCTGCACTACGAGACAGCTGAAATCACAGCTCAGCAATTGCAAGACAAATTGCTACGTCTGACCTCTGCATCTGACACATTACATTCTCGGCTAGTATTCAACTGCAATATTACACGAGGCCGTGAATACCGTCCGCACCTAGTCGCAGGTTATATCTGTCATCTCATCAGCCATGTAGCCAAATGTCGGTCGTTTCTCGCCGTTTGTCATGATTGCGGTAAGAACCTGCACCCGAGAACCATGGCTGGAAACAGTTCCCTCATTGCGTAGCCTGCGGAGCTTCCACACATATCGCCCTGAGTGCCCAGTGTCCGGCTCGCGCTTATGAAAAGCCTGTCGACAAATCGGCACTTAGGGAGTCGAATGATTCGAATATGCATCAGGTAACATCCTGACTAACTTCCTTCAAACATGTATCATATGCTGAAAAGATCTCTTCTCCAGGTTTAGCCCATGTCATTGAGAGCCTCAGAGTTGAAATATCTGAACTACGCCGTGAAAATTGTCTCCTGGAGATAATAACAAAGAACACCTGAGCGCGCTCCCAGACTCCGCAACGCAGCCGCTCAGAGAAGGGCCGAAAAAACCCGCTCGAATACCCGCCGGCCACAACCGGTCAAAGCGTCTGTTTCCGCCTACACCCACATGATTGGTGTAATTTGACTAGAATGCGCCCAGAAGACACAGAAGCTATGAGATACTCTCCTCAAGAATGCTGACGCAGCTCTTGCTCTTTCCCTCCACGCAGAGCCTTTTTCAGACAATGTTTGAAGAATTCTTACGTACCACGCTTCTAGACAACAGTAAGCGCCGGAAATCTAAGACACCTTCATGAAAACTCTGGCTCATAAGATTCATTGGAACTGTATAAGCGGCAATCAGGACTCCTACCCTTCGTACCTTTGTGCCTCACCGCCGTCCTCATTTCATACACCTTCAAGAAACGCGCGGACCTTGTTACATTCCTGGTCACTGCACTTACCAGACACCTACTTTCCAACATAAAAACGGCCGTTCAGATGGACAGGCGGTCCTCTTAATCCAAAAGGATTGTCTCTCCACTCAGCTCTCGCTTCAGACACTTCACTCTTACACTTGGGAGATTTTGGAGCAAAAACGTAGCTGTTTTTTAACTCTGGTTAACCCTACTTGAATTGCGATAGCAACGGCGGATGGTTCTTTTGCCTGTAATATTACTCCCCTATCACGCCCTGTCGGTGTAAGGTGCTACATTATTGCGGACCCTTAAGCTCATACTTCAAGAGCATGACGCGAGAGCGTAAGCTACCAGCCGACATATAAATGAGAAAGACTCAACGCTGCTGAATCGAATATGGAGCGAAAGCATTACCTCCCGCTGGCCGAGCGTTCATCTTCTTCTTATTCTTCTTCGTGGCTCTTCAATGTCAAACGGAGCCCTTCCCGGGATGACGCGACGGGCTGAAATCTGGCGCATTATTGTGATCGCAATAAAATCTTCCCCCCTGGTCAAAAACCTTTCATCGTGGTATCGGTCTTTTTTTCGGCCAGATAACGTAGGTTATCTGTACCTAGCTCCTTGACCTTGAAAACGCAGCGCACCCCTATCCAATTCTTATCGGCGGGAATGCTAACACACATCACGCAGCCTGGCGCTCATCCGAGCCTAATCAACGTGGTAAGCACCTATATGATGCTCTCGATCAAACTCTTTTTATCCTATGAAAGAACCTAACACGACGACCTGTATCGGTCTCCACCCCCCTTAGCGGACACCACACTGAGACTTGCGTTCTCATCACCGCGTCTCCTTCGATGCTATGAAGTCCATTCTAATTCGTGAGGTAGTGATCTCTTGCCCATCTTACTAACCCTCAATCGTAAACGCCTTCGCGTTCAAACGGCACGCTCTTTTTTCAACTGGGTCAAATTTCGAGCCAAACTGCGACCCCCTTCTCGGACATTGACTCCTTCCTGTCTGTTCTGCGAGAGGCCCGCACTCAAGTTACTGCACAGGTGGCATGAATGCTCACCTAGCTAACCTTTGGCGTCACGCACATCACCTCACGCAACCTTTTCATACTCGCGGAAAACGTCATGGGGATCTCGTACTTTGATGACAATTCAAGCTTATCCGGGCATACCAGCTTCACCCGCAAAGTGAGACTTGGCACTCTACATGCGACCGTCTTGCACAAGTACCGGGCCTATCACAACTTTGGCGCATCGTTCGTGGCCTAAATGGCAAGGCACGCGGGACCCCGCCTCTAGCCGGGCTCCTTTTCAACGGAAATCCGACAGATGGTGAAGATGAAGTTATACGCACCTTTTTGTTGCGATAGCAATGCTGCGCCAGGTTTCGGCCCCTCGCGTCGTCCCTGGAAGGGCCATGTTTGACCTTGAACAGCCGCGAAGAAGACAAAGAAGAATAAGAAAAAAGGAAGAGGCAGAAGAAGAACAACACTCGGTCACCGGCAGCTAATGCTTTCGCTCCACATGCAGTTCAGTAGCACTGAACCCGTCTCATTTATATGTGGGCTGTTAGCTTACGCTCTCACGTCATACTCTTAAGAATCAACTTAGGTGTCCCCAATAATGTAGCACCTTACACTGATAGGGCGTGATAGAGGAATAATGTAACAGGCAAAGCTTCCGCTGTTGCTATCTGAATTCAACTAAGAATAACCAGAGTTTCATCACAACTAATTTTTCCATATCCCAGCCTAATGCCTCCAACACCAGTTTCCGCTTACCCAGTCAGAAACCCTGACGCAGACATCGATCGCCCATTTTCCAAGGAACAACTGGAAGCAGCCCACGGAAGCGGTAGAGCTCAAGCCACATCCGGGTATGACCGAGTCAGTTGGCAGGAACTTCGCAATCCCGACTCCGCAGCCCAAGATGCTCTTCTGGACCCCATTAATTCTTACTGGGAGGCCGGAACTGTACCGCATGATCTCAAGCTTTCTCTTATTCTCCCTATTCTTGGAACTGGCAAAAACCATCGATTTCCTAGTAATTTGCCTTCAATTGCCCTGACTTCACACCTCTGTACACTCATCGAGTACCTGCTGCATATTCGAATTAGTCACTACATTGAACACGTTAGTCCTGGCTTTCGTCTTGCCGAAGCAGGCTGACTGTCTTTAGCTTTTGCGAAGAGTTCTGAATAGAGCTCATCGTAAAGCTCTGCCTGACTGTCTCCTGGCTGTCGATATAAGCAAGGCCTTGGACAAGTTCGCCATAATGTTATCCTGGAGGAACTCACCAAACGTTCTCCAAGCACTCGTTTCAATTCAGGATCCGCAATTTCGTTGACATCTGGACCCATTACACTACATGGCAAAGCTCAAGGATGGGTGCCCGAAACCTATTACTTGGTTGGGCGTGTTACCCCAGGGCTCCATTGTCGGACACATATTGTTCAACTAGGCCATGACGCGCGTCGCCGAGATTCAGGTACTCTGCAGAAGCGCGAAACCCGCTATATATGCCGATGATATTAATGGCTGCATTGAGGCAGCGGATTAGGCAGACAAATATTCTATGCAGACTTAACTTCAGGCGGCACTTCTTTGTCTTCAAGATACACCAACCAAAATTGTCTCCAACTCACTCCGCATAAAACGGAACTGATTAGTATCGATGGAAAACACAAAACCAAACCCCAATATGCAGATCCATCTTCATATCAGAGGAAACACGATCACCTCCTCAAATGCGCAAATAAGAATCCTTAGCCTGCCCATCAAGAGCTGCAACAGTCCCCAAAAATGGGTTCATCAGCTACAGCGCCATTGGCCAGCCTTGCTCCACAGTTTTCACCGACTGTACAACTGATACGGCGGTGCTCGGCAACATGACTGCCGTGCGCTGGGCTGAGAAGCGGTGGTCGTAAAAGTCATCTGTCCTCCTGTCCTCCAACTGTTCTCCAACTGTCAAAAATGGACTTCACTAAGGTCCAACGCCTTCATCACGCCACACTACGCACTATTACTGGTCTACCTAAGTACACTGCTATAGCTGAACTTGAGCGTTTGGCCACTCTTCCACCGCTCTCTAACATCATTTCCAAGCCACAGACGCGTCACCGAATATGGATAGAGAACACTGTCCAAGGGTGTCGCCTGCTGGCCTGGAATCAACCGCGCAACGATAACACACCAATCCTATATACATCTCATCCCCCTTGGGAGATGCCAATGGTAACACGCCTATATCGCAGACCTATACACCGCAATTTTGGCATTACCCGGAAGCTCCTCGCTGCCCGTTAAAGGCAAGTGCGAATTCTTCATACGACTTACATATACACTGAAGCTTCAATTACTAACAAATTCGCCTCTATGACCTAGGAATGCGATGGCATTCTTTCCCTTTCAGGTGCATAGGCGGTCACCTACCTCAAGGTACCCCTCTTCATACTGAACTCCTCGCAATTTGAAGAGCCTTCTCAGGACTGCGTTGCACCGGAACTGAATCAATATGCATTCTTACCGATTCATATTGTTATGTTACGCAGTCATTGAGACGATGGCGAAGTGCTGGACTAGTGAAGAACGACGACGCTCAAGCTAGGCTCTGATTGTTCTGCGAGTGTGTCCCTGACGGCGAACTGTTGCGGCTACGACGGAGTGTACCTCGTAACAATTTTAGGTCTACAAGAAGATCCTACTTAGAGTTGGCAAAATGCAATTGCTACGACCATACAGCGTCTACTTAAACGCCGCTAACTCGCTACCAGAAATGTAAGTGGACCCCATGTCAGTGGACCCCATTCAGTGGACCATTCAGGTTATTCAGTGGACCCCATGTCACACGGACGAATCAGCGGGCAATGCGGCGGCTCCCCCCGCCGCCGCCTTGGCAGGTGAGAAGGCCACATTTAGAAGGCCACCCGGGTTTGAACCCGACCTCGGCGGCTGCGTTTCGATGGAGGCGAAACGAAGAGGCGTCCGCGTGCTATGCGATGTCAGCGCACGTTAAAGATCCCCAGGTGGTCTAAATTTCTGGAGTCCTCCACTATGGCGTCTGTCATAGCCTCAGTCGCTTTGGGACGTTAAACCCCACAAACCAAACCAAACCTTACTCGACCTTGGGCGGGCAGCACTCCCCTTCTCTTGCCATTATGCCCTAAACACGGACCAGTCTTCGTAGCTTCAGTCAGCAGCGAATGCAGGGGGCCACACCAGACCCACCCATTTGCGCGTAAGACCCATATCACCCGATGTCAAGAAGTTTTTTGAATATGTTCATCGGCCATGCGACTTACACGCCACGTATTATGGCCCGCTGGCGTCAGTACATAGAGGGAATGACTACGTGCCCCCACTGCACGACTCTAACGCGGGGCGGCATATCTCATCTACTCTGGGATTGCCTTGCTCTTCCTACTGGACGCTCCGAGATCGAACCCTACCGGCTGAGCCACCGTTCCCTTCTAGAAACTGACATTAACACAGAAATGATATTTCGCAAGTATGGCTGCCTTAGCCACCTTGTCAGAGCAGTGTGCTTAGAGTGACCACCTGTGTAAACACTGAAGATCCTGCATACTCCCCGTTACCCCCATCCATGGGCATGAGCCTTCCTATTTAATAAAGAACTTTGTACTCAACTCTTGGTTTCCTGTTGCCTTATCTTCCATAACTTGTGCAGTTTCATGACATAGGCGTAATTGGCGAGTAAATAGAACGCTTACAAAATCGTATATTTTTTTGTGCTGTTAGTTACAGGAAAATAATTTCTTGTGCAAAAGGCATAAGTTACCATGTTTCAATATAGCATTGGTGTCTACGTGAATGCTACTTACTGCAAGAGTTCTATGATACTTTCTATTTTCCATTAAAATCTAGCAGCTGCGCTTCAAACGATACTTCCTGTGCCGCCTGCATCCTAATTCTGTTTGAGCAGGTCTTGCTCTAATATAATCCCCTAGAGAAAAAATTAAACATGGCTTAGCTCCGCTATGCCTGGATGTACGATTCAAAAAAAGGAGTGACTACCTCGGAATCAGAACTTAATTTTTCCAGTCTTCTGCGCCATCCGTGAGCAGCTAAACTCTCCTTGGCTTCCATGTCGAGCGCGTCTACATTCACCGACGTTTTAATTTTGCTTACAGAAAATTAAAGGCGCAGCATCTGTCACTCATGGATAGGGTGCCTACAAGGGGCTTTAAGGGTGCCTCGATGCGCGCGCCCTCTGCGGAGCGGGCGCGCATCGAGGCAGCTGACTAGCAGAAGGCAAGATGCGCCACCCGGCGGCATTGGAGCGCACTCGTTCCCTCTTGGTCCTCATAGCTGGCGGCAGATGGATGACGTCACCCTAATTGAGTGACTTATTTTAGTCTGTGGTACATTAAAATTGCGCGCCAAACGCAGTATCTGTCACGCGCGGAATCCCGCTATCATCCTCACGGTACACAAGCGGAATAATAAGCAGCGCTTCACGACCTGTGGCGTGGGACAGCAGTACCAGATTTTACACTTTATAATTAGGCAATAAAGAAGAAAAACAAACGTGGCGCAGCAGTAAAGTGCTCGGCTAAGGATCCAAGGGATGCAGGTTCGATTCCCAGATGGATGCTATGTTTTTTAAACAGGAGGAGTCCCACACCTTTTAAGCGTTGCTAGGCAACGCCGGCAGAGCTTGTTGAGGGGGCTGCGCAATTGGCCTTGGCTGTGACGTCACGCCATACGCGAAGCTCGCCTCCGACCCTCGTAGTGAAGCTGTTCGCTTCAAACATCTGCTCCTCTCCTAGTGACGTCACTCGGCGATTTCGCGCATGCGCAGCTGTGGCTAAAAGTGATCATACACACGCCAGACCCGGTGCTGACTGCCCTAGTGAAGTAGCTTTTAGCTTTAAAACCAATAGTGCTGGCAGTTAATTACGAGTGCGGAGACTTCCGCTTACATGAAAGGAGCTCAGCTGCTGTGTAAACGGCTAGGGTGAATGAAAAAAAAAGTGATGCTGGCTTTGGTGGCTTTTAATTCTTAGGGTTTCACAGTTAGGTTATTTATGGGGCGTAACTATGTATGCCCATCCTGCTGTGCCAAAAAATAATGTTGACTTTGGGAGGTGTTCCATTCTGAGGGAGAACAGCACTCCCATAAGAATGAACAACTGTCAGCTTCAAATAGAGCAGTTGGTTGAAAACTGCGGTCTGGAAGCCACGGCAATTCAAAAATATAGAGTAGCTACAATTTTTTTTCTTTATTGCCGGTCATCACCAACACACAACAAAACCAACAAAAACGCGCTACAATCAAATGCTCACAACAGAGCGGTTACCACAAGCTTTGATCATTCTGCGCATTATTGGAAGTTGTACGGCTGCAAGCTTTAAGTATGCCCATAAAGTGACACCGGTAAAACATATTGGAGATTGTTATCTGGTTATAAAATGACATAACATATGCTATGTTGGAGCATAATAATCGAAATGTGGCGCTATATTCTGTCAATGTAAGAGAGGGATTGTGGAGGCACACAGTAAGACGTGGATTAGCGTAATCGAGGTGCATCATTTATGTTGTTTGCGAAGGGCTTATAGCATTTACATTAAAGGAAAGGCGGAGTAAATTGTTGCTCTCAGCGAACAGCGCACACATGTAAAGTAAATGTAAATTGCTTAGCAGGAAAAGGAACGCGCGGTATCCACCACAGTTTTAGTGTGTAGCACAAATAGCCTCAATCACAGATTTAGTTTTGTAGCACAACACAACAAAAACCGATGTGTGTCCAATACCGCTCTCTCTTGCTCACTGTGTGTGCAGTGGAGAAAAACGGAGCCGGTGGTGGTAAGAGCCTTTAGTGGTTATACAAGGGCCAGGCGGTATGTTTGTATCAGCCCATAAGTGATCGATCATTACAAGCACTAGGTGGAGGGCCCTAGTTTGGAACCCCAGTGGCGGTTGCCGCCGCCCGGGCGCGTCCGACCGACTAAGTCTTGTGCCTGTAAATCGTGGCAGCCGAACAGGATCGCCTCCCAGTCCTCCCGGGTTGGGTTGGAGAAAGGGGGAATAGACGAATGCGAGGGGCAGACCTACACCTTGTGATAGATGCAAGAAGACACCACATCACAATGTGAGCAGCTGCCACTAATGAAGGGTTAAAATGTTTTATGGCTGCCGGGCACAGCAAGGTATTGGTGAAAAGGCAGAGAAGGAACCGTTCATCCTCCTTTTTGAGACCTTTACATGGGCTGGAGTAAAGGAGATGACAATTCTAATAGTACGTCGTGATATCTTTGAAGGTGTAGACAGGATTAAAGTAGGGTTCCTGACCGGGTGGGGAGGAGAAAACAGCCTTGTGAGGGAGAGCGCGGGGAGCTGCGTCTGCTGCCTCGTTTCCTGCAAAACCCTGATGAGTTGGGGCCCCCATAAGGTACCGGTGTGCGGGGTCCGTATCCCATATGCAATTTGAGTAGATATTATAGGCTAGGAAGGGAGTCCAGCCCTGTTGGACGTTCCGACAGGCTTCTCGCGTGGCGGTAATTATAAATTTTGAATCGGAGTGTAAGGCCGCCAGAGCAAACGCCACCTCTTCTTCGTGTGTTGTCCTGTGGTCTCTGAATGTGATACCATTAACCGTTTTGCTGTTGTGAACTACAGCGGCCGTGTACCATCACCCGTGGTGAGGGCTGGAGGCGTCCGCGTAGAATGCACATATTTTGTTGCCATAATGTCGGGTTAGGGCGTTCGCCCGTGCCAGGCGCGGACCATTATGATCTTCATGTGACATACTGGCTGGAAGAGGTCGGACACAGAGGGCGTGTCTCCACAGTTCTCAGATGCGAAACCTGTCTTTGATGAGTGGTGTGTTAGATATGGAGTCGAGAAAAAAGGCGACGACCCGACTCAGTCTGCAATAAACGCGTGTACTGGTTCGTAAGTGCGCCTCCCGGAGCTCCCGGAAAGCATTCACCACCCCAAGGGCCATAAGAGGGCTGTTTGAAGTACTTATGGGGACGTCCAAGGCACGCTTAAAAATTTGGTGAGGGATGACCTCAAGGGCATCCTCCTCTTTTTTCCATAGGACGTCGCGTGGCTTAGCGCACTCGACCGCCGGTGGCGTGTCCATCGAGGTGAAAACGAGAGGCGTCCGTGTTCTGTGCGAAGATCGATTGATTTATAGGAAGGGAAAGGCGCGGTAACTGTCTCACTTGTTTTCTATGGACACCTCAACCGCGCCGTAAGGGAAGGAGGAAGGTGCGAGTGAAAGTGGAAAGTGAGAAAGAGGAGCCATAGTGGAGGGCTACAGAGTAATTTCGACCTCCTGGGGATCTTTAACATGCGCTGACATCCCACAGCACACGGACGTTTCGCCTCCATCGAAATCCAGCCGCCGAGGTCGGGTTCGAACCCGGGTACTCCGGCACAGTAGTCGGTCTGTGCGAAGATAGTGCACGTGAAAGATCCAAATTACTCCGCAGCCCTAAACTACGGCAGCTTTTGGTTTCCGCATGCACTCTCACCTGCGTCTCTTCCGTTACGTGCGGTTAAATTGTCTTCGAAGTGTGATTCATATCGCGCTATTTTCTTTACTGATTGATTTATTTATAGGAAGGGAAAGACGCGGTAAATGTCTCACTTGTTTTCTGTGGACACCTCAACCACGCCGTAAAGGAAAGGAGGAAGGTGAGAGTGAAAATGGAAAGAGAGAAAGAGGAGCCGTAGTGGAGGGCTACAGAGTAATTTCGACCTCCTGGGGATCTTTAACGTGCGCTGACATCCCACAGCACACGGACGCCTCTTCGTTTCGCCTCCGTCGAAACGCAGCCGCCGAGGTCGGGTTCGAACCCGGGTACTCCGGCACAGTAGTCGGTCAGTGCGAAGATAGTGCACGTGAAAGATCCAAATTACTCCGCAGCCCTCAACAACGGCAGCTTTTGGTTTCCGCATTCACTCTCACCTGCGTCTCTTCCGTTACGTGCGGTTAAATTGTCTTCGAAGTGTGATTCATGTCGCGCTATTTTCTTTACTGATTGATTTATTTATAAGAAGGGAAAGACGCGGTAAATGTCTCACTTGTTTTCTGTGGACACCTCAACCACGCCGTAAAGGAAAGGAGGAAGGCGAGAGTGAAAATAGAAATAGAGAAAGAGAAGCCGTAGTGGAGGGCTGCGGAGTAATTTCGACCTCCTGGGGATCTTTTGACATCCCACAGCACACGGACGCCGCTTCGTTTCGCCTCCATCGAAACGCAGCCGCGGAGGTAGGGTTCGAAACCGGGTACTCCGGCACAGTACTCGGTCTGTGCGAATATAGTGCACGTGATAGATCCAAATTTCTCCGCAGCCCTCAACTACGGCAGCTTTTGGTTTCCGCATTCACTCTCACCTGCGTCTCTACCGTTACGTGCGGTTAAATTGTCTTCGAAGTATGATTCATATCGCGCTATTTTCTTTACTGATTGATTTATTTATAGGAACGGAAAGACGCGGTAAATGTCTCACTTGTTTTCTGTGGACACCTCAACCACGCCGTAAAGAAAAGTAGGAAGGCGAGAGTGAAAATTGAAAGAGAAAAAGAGGAGCCGTAGTGGAGGGCTACGGAGTAATTTCGACCACCTGGGGATCTTTACCGTGATCCGGCATCGCACACCACACCTCTTCGTTTCGGCTCCATCAAAACGCAGCCGGTTTCTTTACTATAACCCAAGCCACATATCCTCCTATTGAAAGAGCGCGAGCGTCCGTCGCGGACTCCGCGGCCCAGTAGTAGTAGCAGTAGTAAAAACATTTATTTTAACAGAGGTGTTCGGGATGCGTAGGGCCCTGGGCCCCCGCACGGCCCCCCTACACTCAAAGGTTCATGTTCCTACGGTTCATGAGGTCGGCAGCTTGTTCTGTGGCGGTCTTTTGCCGGACCGGGTCCTCAGAGCGTACCAGGGGTCTCCCATTCCTCTAGGTGGTGAAGTGCTCCAGTCCCCGCGAGGGAGGATCCGCCGGGCATTGGAATAGAATGTGGGCGAGGGTGGCAGTGGGGTGGTTGCAAAGGGTGCAGGAGGGGTCGGCCCAGATCACACAACTGTGTTCATCTGCACTTTAAAGATTCGCAGGTGGTTAAACTGCTTCGATTCCCTCCACTACGGCACTTCTTTCATTCCCACCTACCTCTCAATACGTTGAGGTCCAGATTTCCACAGAAAATTTGAAAAATACAGCCTCTTTATTTTCCAGTAAATCAAGTATTAGTCATTTGCACTGGAATATAAAAATATTAGCAGTGGCTTAGCTTGGTAAAGCCTGGTAATTGCGAAAGCAATAGCTACGGCTACGCCTAGGTTCAGCTAGTGGTGTAGCTGGTTGTGGTGCTTTTGGTTATGCTTATGGTTATGCAGTGATTTACTCTGGCCACGGCATATAGTTCAACTATTGTTTATCGCGGGTTGCTACCTGGTTATTCTATGTATAGTAGCGAGGCAAGGAGTGCCGTGGCTGCAACGATATACTTGGTTGTGGGTGAGGTTAAGTCAGAATGTACAACTGCCGCTCGGGCACCGGCTGCAACGGCATTCTTTACGCCAGCAGAAATGAAAGCATCCCTGGAGACTGCGTCGGTTCCACCTGCCGCTAGGCCACCTCCTATAGTATCCAACGTTGCACCCCCGGCGATAGGTGCGGCTGCAGCCCCATAATTCTTCTTAGCTTTAGGAGCATGTGGCAGAGCTGCAGCTCCGCCCGGCCGTAGATCAACGTTGGGCTTAACTCTCGGTGTGTAAGGGCGTACCCGAACCGGCGCCCCAAACGTCGTTCTAAACGGTGTCACAACTGTCTCAGGGATGACGTCACTCCGGCTGTAGCGCTCCCTTACGGAGGGAGCGGGAGTTAGGCCGCGGCTGGTAGCCACCGCCTCCTGAGCTGACGGCGCGAGTTGGGGCCCCTGTTTATGTGGCAGATGGGATGACGTCACTCCGGCTGGAATGCCTCTCGTGGAAGGAGCGGGAGTTAGGCAGTGGTTGATAGCTACCGCCTCGCTAGTTGGCGCCGTGAGTTGGGGACCCTGTTTTTGCGCAGCTGTGCTTGGCGGCGCGCCAAAGGTCAAGCTAAAGGTCAATGATAGCTACCGCCTCACTACGCGAAGGGCTGAAAAGTGAAAGTAGTATTCCTTTCGCAATAAAAAGGAAACAAATCAGATGGTCTCTTAGAATGTCGAAAGTTCACCACTGCTCTCCGATCATTTGCCACCCATCGTTTGCCACTTACCGGCGTTCGTTGCAGTACTACATACAATTAAATTTTTTTTACAGAAAAGGAAAGGCACACCATCTTTCACATACTCTTCGGCAAGTGTGTTTGGATGGTACACCATCGCACCTGTCACGTGGCATTCCTTGGTGCGTGTTCAAGTATGTCATATTGATGGCAGAAATGCTAACAAACAACTAATCTCGTGAAATCTCTCGGAATATTACAGATCTCGCGCACAAATCTCGCACACGGGATTTTGTTCCATTAGCTTAGAAAGGTTTTCGCTTTAAAATAATAATAACCCTGCTGCATAGGCGTAGTGTTTAAGACGCCGGACTGTAGTACCGGAGTACCCGGGTTCGATCCCGACCGCCGGCGGCTGCATTTCGGTGGAGAAACGAAGTGGCGTCCGTGTGTTGTGCGATGTCTGCGAACTTTAAAGATCCCTCGGTGGTGGAAGTTACTCGTAGCCTTCCACTACGGCTCTTCTTTCTCTTCATTCACTTTCTCTTCCGCCTTTCTCCCTTCCCTTATAGCGTGGGTCAGGTGCCCACACTGGTTCGAACCCGACCTTGGCGGCTGCGTTTCGATGGAGGCGAAACGAAGAGGCGTCGTGTGCTGTGCGATGTCAGCGCACGTTAAAGATCCCCAGGTGGTCAAAATTACTCCGTAGCTCTCCACTGCGGCTCCTCTTTCTCTCTTTCCACTTTCACTCCCATCTTCCTCCCTTCCCTTACGGCGCGGTCGCAGTGTCCACAGAAAAGCAAGTGAGACAGTTACCGCGCCTTTCCCTTCCTCTAAATAAATCAAATCAGGTGCCCACAGAAACACGTGACGGATACTGCGCCTTTCCCTTCCTATGAATGAATTATTATTTATTAATATTGTTCAGGTTCCAGCGGAAAACGAATGACAGATACGGCACCTTACATTTTTTTAAAGCAAGTTATTGTGATATAAATAAACAATGTACAGAGTTTATTCATATGCATGAGGACATTTGTTATTAAAGCCAAATGAAAGCATATTGCAGCGTAAAATTCATAGCAAAGTATGAAGGGTAAGCAGTGCTGCGCGCATCGCATCTTATTAAGTATACAAATAGGTTGTAATTTGTGTGGACACCTGTCTTTTGCCTGAAGAACAGTAATGCTACTATAACGCACTCAACCTCGTGGCCTCACATTTTGACTTTTTCTACACGTTTTAAGTTCGGCTTAGGTCTCACCAACTTAGCCTATCGAGGCTTTCGCCTTAATTGGAAGCAGTCTAAATGCATCCTGTTCAAAGACGCAAAGAAATTTAAAACAGCAAATAGTAAATCGTGTTGTTCTATTTCATTCCGAATTTTCCTTACATAAAAACCTCAAGCAGCGCCTGGAATAAAACGTACCGTATGGAGAGGGAAGTGAATCAAAATTGATGTGCAGCGCAAATATGAAAATACATGCATCCTTACCTGAAAACGTTTCCTGCGCTGTGCCTAGGGCTATGCAGTTTACGAGAGGCAAAACGTTGCTTGTCATCAGTAGATTGTGAAAGTTACCGAACTCAGATCTGAGATGCATGTCGTCGTTTATTAGAACCCTCCACGTTTATACTGTTTTAACTCGATAGCGTAAGAGCCCCGTGTCGCAGAAAAGTCGGAAATATGAAAAACATGCACCCTTACAT
>JAJIZL010091416.1:0-27366 GCA_023969395.1 Amblyomma maculatum
CTGGTTTCTGTGCAAGTGCTATTAAAAAAAGTATTGAAGCAAAAACTTCACTGAGATAGCGTTGCCGCCTTTCGCGTACGCCGGAGTTTGATCTTCAGCCGACATTCAGCCGTGTGCCTATGGCGCGCGGCCTGTTCCCCGCCCTCGAACTTCTTCGCAAGTGTGCTGCACGGAGTATGCGGTACTCATTTCTTTTTCTTCTTATACTGCTTCGCTCATTTTTCTTCGCACACCTGACAAACTTAATTCGTACGGGAAATATCGCCGATATCCGCAGATTGACTCATCGATTAAATCTTTATTTTCCACCGATTAAGGAGGTGCCGGTCTCTCAAAATCGATTTGAAAGGGATTTTACTGAGGGTTCAACAGGGAATATAGCCCTCTGTAAGCTGCACGGCGAACAGCACAAGAACACAGTCAGTCTAGGCACAAACCAGTGAGCTCGAGCAGTTCAGCGGCACTTCGTCGTTCTCTTCCTCGTCTTCGTGATATTCGCTCTTCGTTCACAATTTCCCTGGGAGCGAAGAGGAGCCATCCTGGTGACCTATGGCGAGGGCAAGACGAGAGCGTGATGCGCGACTGTGGAAGTGCGGCCGAGAGGTGTGTAGGCGGCGTCGAACGCGAAGCGAAACGTCTGTAAAAGGGCCACAAGCTGCGTCCGGTAGGTGGAAGGAAGGGCGTCATCGATGGCGGTTCGGAAGAAGTCGTCTGGCAACGAATCAGGCGTCGGGTCGGACTGGAGAGCATCGATGTAGTTACTACGGTTGGTCTCGGAGGCGTTCAGGTCAGAGAGAAGGTGGGCTGGTTGAATAGAACCAGGGGATTCCCCACGTAGGAGAGTAATTGGGAGTGGAGACGGATTTTAGATGAGTAGCTTCGTGAAGCCATCGCGAACATTGAGAACAGCAGACGGCAGCAGCAGGTGCTTGCGGTGGATGAAGGATGCAGACGGCGTAAATAAAACACTAACGGCTGACACGGCAAGACACGAAAGAGGCACAAAGGCACAAGTCTGGTGCTACGTCTACATCTTCAGCGATGGTAAGCTATTGAGGACACACGGAACTATTGTCGTCGGGCAGCTCGCCGCACAGTGCAGAAAATTCCACTTCAGCTCGGGTGCAATCGATCATGGCGTTATTGTTAGACTAGAAGTCCCATCCGAGGATCACGTCGTGAGAACAAGACGACAAAACTACGAACTCGACACTGTACAAAAGACCTTCAATGACGACACCCGCTGTACATGCTGCTAAAGGTGCAATCCTCTCTTCAGTGGCAGTACGGGGCGACAAACCATTAAATGACATCGTAACTTTTCGTAATCGTCGGGAAAGGCCCTCATGATTCACAGACGCTGCAGCACCCGTATCGGCCAGCGCATATAAACCAGACCATCGATAGGGATCACTGTAAAGCTCGTGGGCGAAATATGAGGCCTTGAGCTTTTCGCAGAGCACGCAGTTCTCGCCTCAGGAACCGCGGAACTTAGTTTCCCTTGGCAGGAGGGGTTGGTCGCCGGCGCATTGGTTACAGTGACCTGTAACGTGTAGACGGAGAACGATGGGTGATATACGAACGCTGTTCGGCGGCGTATGCAGGTGAAGAGGGAGCAGAACGAAGCAGCGGTGGAGAGTACTCCAAAGATGCAGGCTCGGCAGGCGCAGCCATGCGATGATGGCACCGACGGGTCACATGTCCAGGGCAACAACAGTAGTAGAGAATTGGGCGATGGTCCGAAGTGCGCCACGGGTTGTAATAGCGCGGAGTCGCAGGATGAAGCGGAGCCGTTTGAGGAAGCGGTGCGTGGCATAGGACCGGCTACATGGGTAGTAACGGCTCAGGCGGAGGCCGCGTAGCCTCTGCCGCGTAGGTCAAAGGGGCTGCAACAGAAGGTTGGCTATACTGTACTGGTGCTCCGATGTATGTCAAGGAAGCGACAGCAAGAGCTTCAGGAAGCGTGGGAAGTGCTTCTGAGACTTGATCGCGGATGGCGTGCTGCAACTTTGGTACCAAAGGAGAGGTAGCGTGAAGACTATGGGGAACGAGGGACAGTTGATGGGCAATGTCTCGAAAAAACTGCTTTATTTGTGGCAGCAAGGAGGACTGTTCTGCGTCAGGTGTTAACGCTGCAAGAAGCTCCTGGTGTGAGAGTGGATTACGAGTGATTTTACGGCGCCTGCGTAATTTCTCAATGTTTTGGCATACATTAATTACGTCGACGACGGTTGCTGAATTTCTAGCCAGAGGCATCTGGAACGCATCATCGTCAATTCCTTGTAAAATGTGACCAATCTTTGCATGTTCTGTGATTGAAGCATCCACGCGCTTGCACATGTCAACAAATTTTCGCCAAGTAGCCGTGCACGGCCGCGCAAACGTTGCTCACGGCGCAGCTTGCGCACTGCAGGCCGGCCGAAGATATCGGCACGACTAGTCCTGAAATCAGACCACGATGTGATATCGGCCTCGTGGTGGCGGAACCAGAGGTTAGCAACGTCTGTTAGGTAGAATGTGACGCTATTTAATTAGAGGCCGTCTTCCCATTTTGTTGTGAGTACTGACGCGCTCATATGAGGACAGCCAATCTTCCACGTCGTGGTAGCCTGTTCCGTTGAAGATAGGAGGCTCCCGTTGGCGCAAAGCTCCCGCGCAGAAAACGGGGGACGAGGAGCCGGTTGGACTAGGGGTGGTAGCGTCGGTCATGGCTGTTGTCGGTAGTGTGCGGCTGAAAGTGAAAGGGGTTTTACTGAGGGTTCAACAGGGAATATATCCCTCCGTAAACTCCATGGCTAACAGCACAAGAACACAATCCGTCTAGGCACAGACCAGCGAGCTCGAGCAGCGCAGCGGCACTTCGTCGTTCTCTTCCTAGTCTTCGTGGTATCCGCTCTTCGTTCACTACAAATTGATTAGACTCCTGGCACGCTGGACCGAGGTACTGGGGGCCCGGACTTCTGCGTCTAAGGACTTGCGAATATACATTGCATATTCGCGGCCTCAGCCGCAAGGCGGGTGGCTCTTGGCTGGTCAGCGGAGACGTCGCTTCGCAGCAGGGTCTCCCAGGCTTCTCTACATTTAATGTCTCTAGCGCCCGGCGACTTAAGGCATTCCCAAAGTATGTGGTCTAGGGTCCCCCTCGCTTCGCAGGTTTTACATTTGTCTTCTTTTCGCCTATCTATTTGGGTGTGAAACAACCAGACAGTGTTTCGGAAGTTTCCGGCTAGGATCCGGTTGTGAAATCAGAAGTCATCCTAATCTATAATTTTTGAAGGTTTCTTGTAGGTTTGCAAACGTTTATCCATCTCCTGACCGTCGGGCGGCTCCGTGTTTGGCCGGAGGTTGAGATCTCGGGCTAAAGCCAGAACCGCCTCTTTGCCGGGCACGGACGTGTGTGCTGGGACCCATATAGAGTGATTTTGCGATCGATTGTATCTGTGGATATAATAGAGGCGGTTTCTTGCGAGACCATGCCTTTTCCAGTATTCCACATAGCAGTTTTACTATCGCTAAGGATAAGCTAGCCTTCGTTCTGAAATAAGCAAGCGCTATTGCGAGCTCTTAGGCCGTGTCTATGTTTCTGCTCCGGCGACTGGTGCACCGCGATCGACTACCGCCGCGAATGCCGCCATCGGTTGACCGCTTGCAGCGTCCACGTGGCGGCCTCTTGTGCTCTGAATTCTTTTGCTCTTTTAACCAGTGCTTCTGCTCTCTTTTATTTTCTACCCTGTGGTATTCTGGGTGCATGTGCCAACAGAGGGGAGGGACTATGATATTCTCGCGACATTGCGGCGATAGGGCAACCTGAGCGCCTATGCCTCTATCTGTTTTTCGGCCCACCTATGCTAAGGTAGTTCAACCCGTGCCTGTCCTACTTAATCTTTTGTTTGGCGATTTTTACTGCTCCATAAAGTTCCGTCCAGCTGTTATGCACCCCATTTCTAGCAGGCGGTCCGTAGAAGAGGAGATGGGTAGACTCAGTGCACTTCTGACGCAACGCCTGATGAGTGCGTTCATCTTATCTTTTTTGTTGGCGATGATGTTGAGGAACGGTGTGGAGGATCATATTCAGTTTTTACGTACGCATGCATCATTCCCGGGAGGCTTCTTTTTTTGAGGCCACTGTCTTTGAGGGCTATCCTTTGAGTGAGCTTTGTTATAGTTCCTTCGTTATACTCATCGTCTTGAACCAAATGTCCGAGGATTCTGATTTGCGTGACTTTTAGTCCAGTTTTGCCGTCGATCTTAGTTTCGAAGGCCTCGAAGTTAAAGTCGCTTCCACTGCATTGCTGTTGGGTTATATATGAAAAGTTCGGATTTCTGCGGGGAGAACGCGCCACCCCTTTCGCTCGCGTAGGACACTGCAGAGTCTGCAGCCGCCAGCAGGCGTTCCACTCTGCAGCTGTTGCTGCCATTTTTCAACACAAACACAATCCTTCGCATTAACCCAGTGGAATTGCAGAGGTTTCAAGGACCGGCAAAAGCGAGCGCACCTTCGCCTCTACCTTGAAACATTTGAGTTCCTCGTGGCTCTGGTCATCCTTCAGGAGCCAGGAGCCAACGCCAAACTCAGTATCAGACTTTCCAGAGGAATACACAAACCTGCCTCCTAGTCCACAAACACTACACAGCACAACAGGTCACCCTTCCATTGATACCCGAATACTTCTATGTCATGGTCACAGGCTTACCTTTGCGAAGCTAAGACCCCCCCGATTCATGTGCTAAATATATACTGTCCCCCCAAACTTAAAGATGTAACTTTTCCAAGCTTTTTACAGAAGCAATGCGCGTGGCTGGACGCGACCCCCTACTCATTGTAGATATCAATGCTCCCTGTCGGCAATGGGACTACCTTAGAGAGGAATCCCGAGGAAGAAAATTGGCGGAACTAATTTCGACTTTCGGTTTTACCATCCACACCGATCCGGCCAATCCCACTCGCATGGGCAACTCCGTAACCAGAGATACAGCCCTGATTTCACTCTTACACGCAATATTCACCACGCCGACTGGCTTAATACGCAAGACACCCTGGGCAGTGACCACTTTATTATTGATACCACTATATACACACGGCCCCTTAAACGCTCTAAACAACAAGCGCATATTCCCGATCGGATGAAGTTCCGCACGACACTTCCCTCTGTCGACATTGCCCGCCCGGGATATCACGAGTGGGTGACCTCTCTAATGACAACTCTCCGCACTAGTGAACAACGCATCCAACTCACCGACTTCAGCCCAGAAGTAGACAGCCATCTTCTCCATCTTTGAGAGGCCCGCCGGAGTCTTACCAAACAATAGAAAAAACAGAAACACAACAAGAAACTCAGACACCGCATCATTGAACTCACCCAAAAGGCTGCCAACTAGGCCGCTCAGTTAGCCGATACTAACTCGGTGGATCGATGTAACACTGCTGCGTGCCAGATGTCTGGTCATAAAACGTGGTGTTTGTTTCGTGCACATATAGACCCCTCTTAAACACGTGCAGAAACGACGCCGCATCTGCACCATGCCATTCATAACTGGCCCGGTACTACAATACAGTCGGCTCGAACACTGTGTGACAGATATTTTTGTGCCGCAGTAGACCCTCGTCTTCCCCAATGCTCATACGCAGGCCAAACAAATCTGGAGCTGGATGCCCCGTTCTAGCTCCATGATTTGAAGGAGGCCCTAGCCAAAATGAAGCGCGGTACTGCACCGGGCCGGGGCAAGATTACCGTCTAACTTCTCGCAAACCTTCCGGATGCAGCGTATCATACCCTCATTGAATTTGCCAACCAAGTCTGACTGGGAGAGATTTCTCTCCCCAAGGATTGGAAGACAGCAGTAGTGACATTTATTCCTAATGCAGGCAAGGAAATTGATATGGAATGCCTGCGCCCTATCTCCCTTACATCTTGTGTCGGCAAATTGATAGAGACAATGGTGCGAGACAGGTTGTCCCCTTACTTCGGCACACATCATAATTTTGCGAACACTATTTTTGGTTTCTGACCACAAACAACCGCACAAGATATCCTTCTACAAATTATCATGATATATTAGAGCCTCCAGAACTCCCTCACAATGGCAAGGTAGTCCTGGCCTTAAATTTGAAAAGAGCCTTTGATAACGTCAAACATAAAGTGATACTAAATCATCTCCAAGATACCAACTGTGGTATGAATATGTATCGATACATACGGCAATTTCTCACGGGTCGACAAGCCTACATTCGAATTCAAGACACGGAACATGGACCCTATACCATCGGATCCTGGGGTACACCAAAAGGCGCAGTGTTGTCTCCTCTCCTCTTCAATTTTGCAATAAAAAAACTTCCCGCAAAATTAAGCTCCATGCCCTGCATCTAATATGCCATATATGCGGATGATATATCTATCTGGGCAACGAAAGGTAATCTTGGACACATGGTAACATGCCTAAATCAGGCAGCGGACGTGGTGGACGCTTACGCTGCGTACTGTGGTCTGCAATGTGCCCCCACCAAATCACAATTTGTCCACATCCGTCCCTCCCCTAGGGACGACACATCAATTCGCCTTACACTCCCTTCGAGTCCGATTAGAGAGGCCAAGGAGATCCGCATTCTTGGTCTCTTTATTCACCAACAACGCAGACCGGATACAACAATAACAAAACCTCGCATGTATGGCGACCAGGTGGCCCGTATGGTCTGCCAGGTATGCAATAAGCATGGGAGGTTACGAAGTAAAGATGCCTTGCGGCTGGCACATGCATTCGTTACGAGTAGAATTCTCTACTCAACCCCCTACCTTCTCATGCGCAAACATGACGAGGACCAATTCAAGGTCATATATCTCCAAGTTTTCAAACGGGCTCTTGACTTCCCCATTGCCACATCCAGATAGATGGATGGATTTATTGAAAGGAAATGGCAGAGAGGTTGGCCCTAATAATTCAAATCTGGCCGGCTACTCTGCACTGGGGAAGGGGAAGGAGAGAAGAAAGA
This sequence comes from Amblyomma maculatum, assembly GCA_023969395.1. Taxonomy (NCBI): domain Eukaryota; kingdom Metazoa; phylum Arthropoda; class Arachnida; order Ixodida; family Ixodidae; genus Amblyomma; species Amblyomma maculatum. Next base: position 6,989 of record JAJIZL010091416.1, read on the forward strand.
AGGACATGATGGGTGACGATGTGGGAGAAGGCATATGAAATATATATACAGACACAGCAGCTTGCTTTACAAGCGCGAATTAAGTCCGCTGGCGCTCAAATAACGGCAAAGAGCACGCACAGCCAGGACGCCCTTCCCCTTGTCCTGCCAAGCGCCCAGCAGCAGTTCCTCCGACAGAGGCTTTTTGTCTAAACGCTTCAAGGAAGCAGCTAGCACATTTCTTTCGTTCGCATACTCTGGGCACACCAATAATACATGGTCCACAGTCTCTGGGATGCCACAAGTTGAACATTCCGGTGAGTCCATCTGTCCAATTAAATGTAAGTACTTGCGCGTGAAAGCCACGTTTAGACGAAGTCTATATATCAAGCATGCCTGATGACGCGGAATATCACGTGGAACATTAAATTTAAATGTTGGATCGAGCCTTCTTAGACGGATGTATCAGGCGTCCAATCAGCGTTTGTTGGACCTTGGGATGGTCAACATCTATCGGGAACTCCGAGAGGCCAGTCTTTTCAGCCAATACACGCGCTTATCACAAACGCCATCCGGTCGCCGCATTCTTCACCGACTGCACATTCAATGCACCACCACCTTTGAGGAACGGGAACCAGCGCCAGAACCCTGGAGACGCGCCCTCAGGGTCAGACCCATTCCCCGCAAAAAGGCACACTCTGATCATAATGGCCGTCCCCAGGCGCGTACGGAAGCACTGGAGCGGCATTATGGTAGACAACATGTATATTACATGGACATTGCCGCTCCCTACCGTGAGAGGTGGTTCATCGCGGCAGTGGTCCAATACACCAACACAGTGGCAGGGCTAACGTTCCAGACCTACAACAAAACATACGCGGAGGAAATCGCGATTGCGCTCGCCCTCTTCCTTTCACAAGTAAAATACATCAGTACTGACTCCAAAGGACCCTGTCGGAGTTATGAGCTGGGTTGGATACCTCCTCTAGCCAAGCGCATCCTACAAAATCTTTGTCGGTCCAGCGACCCTCAAAATTGTAATCTCATCTGGGCTCCCGGCCATCAGGGACTCCTGGGCAGTGAGTTAGCCAATAAGGTGGCCCGCGCGCTCTTTCCCCGGGCACTCAAACTTGCTCAGGAAGTCTACTCCGACCCCACGCAATGTCTTATTACATTCAAAAAAATTACCACGTATTATAAGGACAGCCACCGCCGCTTTCCGGAACCTTTTAAAGATCTCCGGAGAGCGGAGAAAAGGCTCCTTAAAGTTTTTACAAGCACAATGCTGTGTCCGGCAGTCTTGAAGCACTTCAATACGGACTTTGACCTTCTCGGACGTTTTCCACATGGTATGGGCCTGTCCATCGAATCCCGACCATTCACCATTCCCATTCCTTCATTACCCACCCTTCTAGGGAGGCCTGGGAGGCGGCGCTGCTCAGCTGCCATGACCTACAGTCCCAGCGGACTTTTGTCGCCAGGGCGCGAGCGGCGATAGACGCCATTGGGGCTCCGGAATAGGAGCTCCACGTAGATATGTGAGGGCCTGGGCCAATAGGACCTCGGTCCAAACACCTCCTTGTACAAAAGAGTAAATAAATGTCACCACCACCACCATTTTTCATACAGAGAATAATGTCTTCTGCGCACATGCTCAATTTTAGATCTTTTATGACCATTACAGGGGCGGGAAGGCCTCTTATCGCCACGTTAAAGGAAACGGATGGGAGCACCGGATCTTGCGGTGTGCCCTTACTTCCAAGGTGGACCGTGGGAGATTCTAGGTACTGATATTTTAGTTTCGATGTCCTGTTGGTCAGGAAATTTATTATGTATTTATATGTCCTCTCGCCGGCTCCTAATTCCTGCAGTCCCACGAGAACTGTTTCCTGTTTTACATTGTCAAATGCTTTTGTTCGATTTAATGCTAAAGGTACCTTCGCATAACTGGATTTTGAGTTCATGATGTGTCGTAAGCGGAGCATATCACGTCCTGCTTGCACAAGCCCGTCGAAAACCGACCATCTCGTGCGGCCACAGATCGTTTTGCTCCACGAATTTTGTTAGCCTTGTTTGAATCACGCGTTGCATTAGCTTTTCAATGTACAACATTTGAGAAATGAGTCTGCGGTTTTCCTGTTTCCGCGGTATGCCAGGTGCAAGGCCGCGATAAACGGCAGCTTCCTTTTTACTTAATGACACTTAAATGCGTAGCCCCGCGCCTTCTGGAAACGGCAGCTGGATTCCGCTCCTCGAAGCCAGGATTGCAGCGCTTTGTTTGTTTTTCGCGCCTCTCTTCCCGTGACGGCCTCTCTCCGAGCACACTTGAAATGCGGGAAGTTTTTGTTTTTATCACCTTCCAGGAGTTTGGAAAGCTTTCGAGACGCGACAATAGCTGCATCCCCCCTGCCTGGGAGGGCCTGTTTTTAAGAAAGACGCTGCGGCACAGCTTTCTCGGCGGTCCCCAACTTGGCGCCACTAAAGAAGAAGCTATTCGACACGGCGTCTCGAAGACACCCCAGCTGCTCTACTCAGCCCGAAAAATGGGTGCGCGGAACGATGCTGTTAATAGAGCAGTTTCGAGCTTTCTCCTAAACAAAAGTGCGATCTGAGCTTGCCCACCCGCGGTGCCTCTCCCGATTCGGGCAGCAGCGACGGCGACGAGCTTCTCCCGCTAATGACCACTGACTTTATTGTCACCCTGGCCCCCTGTGGCTAACGGAATAGCGTGCTCGTCTCAAACCCCCCAGGCACTTCTACGGAAGACGCGGCAGCTGCATGGCTGTTTCCCCATGTGGACCATGAAAGCGCCTTTGTGGAGAGGTTGACAGCCTCGAGTGGGGAGAGCGTGCAGCGTGTTGTGACCGGAGTTCCGGCCGAGGTATGCGCAGACTCCAGCAGCTGACAATGGAGACGTACTGTTGTGACCGGAGTTCTGGCCGAGGTATTCGCAGACTCCAGCAGCTGACAATGAAGGCGTACTTAGCGGACGCCGGCGAGCGACCGCCGCCAAAAGCAGCGAAGCGGCGTTGACGGCAGGTGTTTCCGGCTGCGACGACCAACCCTTCCCGTCTTCCCTCCATCAGGATAGAGACCAGCTGCCCGTCGAGCCTTAATCCTCGTGGCGCCATGACGGCGACAATAGGGCACCTATTCTTGTGCTGAATGGGCACGAGGCGCGTCGCCGAGCAGCATTGACCCCGCTCGGCGAATTCTCGAGGCAAGCAGGTGATCCACTTGGAATTTTGTGGGGTGAATGACCACCGTCAAACGGCGAAATCTCGGACCATTTTGCCCTGGTACCGAATCTCCATCGCCCGCACAAAATCGTCATCGACATCAAAAGATTTGCCCTCGCCACCGGAAGATGTGCAAGAAGGTTCACCCTCGGCAGTGAGCGGCACCTCGAGTGACCCCTTGCCCCCCCGCCCCCTAATTGGATAGTATCGATGAACTTTGTTTTCCCAGCTAGGGAACTGGGGATAACAAACCATATTTAACTGACGGATTTTGTTTGGACAGATAGCTCCGTTTGCCTCTCATGACCTGTACCTTCTTCAATATGTAGAAAGTGCATATAAACGTTACTTTTTGCCTCTCCTCCCTGGCTGTCTTCCGCCTCGATTCATCGTCGCCTCCTGAGCTCGCTGCGGTGAAGCTCGCCCCCTGAACCCGACTCACTTCAAGCGTGTATGTTGCATTTTTGTTTTAAAGAATTAAGGACCTGGGTCCGAGATTAAAGCCAACCCACCGGGGTTGGGTCTCCTCAATCAGTGGGTTTGATTGGCTGCGTAATTCTGAGGCGGATCATGTGAAGCGATCACCCTCATGTCTTCGCTCGTTGTTGCCATGAAAAAGCGGCCATCAGACCCGGTTGAGTAGTTCTGTCCAGCCGAGCACAATTGGCATCTCCGTGCTCGGCACACAAGCTTTCCTCTGTGTGAGCTAAGCGGCTCTCTGTGTGAGATGTTTTGTGCATGAGATGTACCCTTTTGCTTGGGCTGTGGCAGCTCTGTCGAGGCTACCTAGTGTAACAACAGTTATCCAGTATGTATATTCAGTGTAAATATAATTTTCATCACCTCCTTCACCTCTACATGTTGTCTGCCTTCACTACTTTCTCAACGTGTCCACGACGTCATGATTATCACTCCAGGTTTTGTAATTAAGGCGACGCTTGATGTTTTCCATTGCTTGGGGAGACAACCGCTACTGTATACATCTTGCATGTATCTGGGGAGTGCCGTTATGGAGGCGTTGTCTAGGTTTCTTAGCAATTTGTTTGTTATCCCATCGATTCCTGGGGCTGATCACTTCTTTAAGCTCAGGAATGGGGCTCTAACCTCCGTCTCAGACATTGGTGCCTCTAGGGATCCTTTCGGAGGGCCCGCGTGTTGCGTAAAAGGGAGGGGTGTTGTATCACCGACAAATATATCTACTGGTTTAGTTATTAGTGCTGCCTCCGTCCCCTCGAACGCGTGCCTTGCCTTTGCTATTGCCGTCTTCGATTGTGCTTTCAAACTGTCGCGATCTAGGAGATATTGTAGCAGGCTTCATGTCTCGGAATGGCTCATATTGTCCACCATTTCATCGCACCTTTTAAACCAGTTTTGCTCACAGAGTTCAATTGCATCATCATTATTTATTGTGCGTGGCTATTTTTCGCCTTTGATTTCATTTCCATCTTTACAGCGGAGGCGTATTTCCATACATTTTTGCTTCCCACCTGTGTAGGAGTTTGCTATCGGCTGATTTCTGTGCACCATCCCCGTCTAGAGTAATGGTAGCGTATTTAACGTGGCGCATGAGGGTGTCTACCCGATTGGCGTCGTTTTTAATATTTTCTTTGATGTTTGAGGATTACTTAATTTGTATGAATCTGTCCCTCTCGATTGCGCTGATTTTTTTTCCGCGTCGTTTTTTTACTCCGCGTTGTGGCCTTATTTCGAGGATGTAGTGATCACTCTTAAAGTTAAGCTTTGTGTTCTTGAACTTATGCGCCTCTATATTTTTGATTAATGTTAAATCTGGGGTTGCGCTGTTTACACTTTATCCCACCCTAGTCAGGCAGTCAGAGTCTGTTTGCAGGGTGAGGTGTGATTCGTGAAAACGTTGGCATAACTCTCTGCTCTTCGGATCTCGCCTAATTTATCCTCCATCGTGATGGTTGGGGTTGAAGCCTCCTAGAATTAGCAGGGGGTTGGTTCCGGCTACCTTGACTGCTTTGCAGAATAATGCCTTGAACTTAACTTTGCGCTGCTGAGGAGAGCTATTATTTATTTATTTACTTATGTATTCAACATTTAGGTGCCCACAAGCAGTTCTGCCTGAACAGTGATGCACTATGATACATGAAACATACATGTGACAAGTGTAGGTCTGCTTCACATTTTACACACATTTCAAAATAGAATGTAAATGGCGACATGCGTAGGTGAGCTTGTTTTACTGCCCAGGGAGGAGAGCATTAACAAATAGGTTAAAGAAGCTAGCACAAGAGAGAAGCTAACCTGCGCAGTGTAAAACTTTTTTTCATACAAATGTCCACAGCGGTTTGTTCACACATGCCAGACTTAAACACGTACTGAATATTGCATCATTGGGCATCTACTGTTTGCACCGGCCATGTATAATGGCCGACTGCTACGGGAGTTTGGTGTGGGCACATTCAAATAAAGAGCGGTTGTCAGAGTGGGACAAGGAAATACATGATGCAAACATTTCTGCAAGTAGAAGTCACGTAACTAGCTTCGTATAGAGGGCAAAACTAGCTTGAGAGACAACAGGAAGTTGTAGTCAAAGTAGTATTGCCGTCCTAAGCTCCGATCATAAAGCATTCGAATAAAGTGCTTTGGTACGCGTTCAACTGCGGCACATCGCGTGATTGTCAGAGTTCCTGACCAGACTGAAAAAATCCAATCTTGACAGGACAACCCATTTGTACAGAAGTAGAATGCAGTCTTTCCACTTAAAATTCCTTGTAGCATATGTAATGATGCCTAAAGACCGGAAACTCGGGCATGTTGTGATATTAACCTGGGCGTTAACTGACAGCGGGAAGCCAGGTATACACCCAAGTCGCAGACAACATTAAACGACGTACAAGATTGCCATGTACACTGTAGTTATACAATATTGGATTCTTCCTTCTGCATTTGCATATTGAGATTACATCTTTCTTTAAGTCGTTATTGCTGCGCCCAGTCTATTGCTGCGTCCAGAGAACGAAAAATCTTGAGGTCATCAGCCAACTGTTGTATGTCAGAAACTCCGACGCATTCCATAAAGGCATCATTAAACAGATTGAAAAGTAAAGGCGGTAGATTAGACTCCTGCGGTACACCAGTTTAAGCAGGGTATCCAGACGACAGCATCCCATGTGGCAATATTTACGCGGTCGCAAAGGCAACTTGAAAACTATTCCCACCATGAAGGTAAAAATACGTATTTTCTTATTTTGCACAACATCAAATAATAGCTGGCAAGGTCGAAAGCTTAGCTTATATCAAAATATGTGGCATGCACGATCTACCTGTCATTTTGCTGTGACCATTGGGGCGACTAAGTTCAAAAATCTAGCAAGGTTTGCGTAGACACAACGCCCAGAAAAAAAGCCATGCCATTAAGCGTTAATTTTTTTTATAATAAAGAGAACATTGATGTGCAACCCACAATGAAAAATCTTCGTTAGGCAACTTGGTAGAGAGATATATGCTTAGGAGGAAGATATGGGTTCCTTCTTGTTACTTGCGACGATTTCGATGAAAACAGCCTCTATGACGAGAGAACTGATTTCGTGTTTGAGATCCTTTCTTTTGGCAAATGTGGTGAACCGAGATTTGGCTCCCTGGTCGCTAGCAAACGCTTCATATTCTGATAATTAAATCACTGCTTTGCCAGTTTCCTGTAGGGTCATGGCTAGTTGCTGTTCTACTCTTTGCTTGAAATCTTGTATTAACCCTCGCTTACGCGGGGACCCTTCAGCGGTTCCGCTGCCATAGCGTCGAATTATACGTTTGTACCATTTTTCCCATGTTGTAATTGGTCAAGTCTCCCTTCTATCGCTGTTTGCCTTCCGGCCTAAGCGGCAAGAGCAGCGTTCGTATGTTTAGACTGTTCCTGAATTCGGTTTAAGGTGCCTATGAGGTTGGTTACACCTGTCCCAAGCCTATGGAGTCTCGCCTCTTTATTTGGCTTCTAGAGTGCGTCCTATAGCCGCCAGCGACTCGTTTCTTGTACGGGTAATTGCGAATCTTACCGGGGACCTCCATCAATCTAAACCACTGTCAAACGCCAGGTTTCCCCCGCCTGAATGGGCACCCCCGCAAAACAAGTAATCAAACCGACACCACCACCTCCGACGCCAAAGGTGCTAGCGCCATTCGCACCGTCAGACTTGGAGGAGGAAGATACGATGAGTGAACAGACCAGACCACCTCCCGGCTTTTTGGGCCCGTCACCGCCCCCGCCACCCGGCCTGCTGCCTGAGGCCACTGGTGCTAAGGCTTACACCATCCAATTTTTTCGGTTTTCTTCTGTCATGGCCTCGCTGGACCACACCAAAACCATTAGCGGTGTTCCCGAGGAAATGGAACTGCAGGCACCATGAACCTCGACCGCCCCATCAACGCCGGGTACCCCGACGGGCAATATGCGGCCGCCGTTGGCATGCCTCAAATGATGCTGCTCCTGCCATGCACCAACCCCATCGCTCCACTCGCGAATCTCGAGGACCACAACGGCACTGAAGGCAAGTGCGCGTAGAGATCGCCAGGCAGAGGCGACCGCGGCCACATTTATTTGAGGAGAAGCTGAAGAGGTGACGACGGCAGCGTCCGGCTGAGGCGAAGGTCACGATCGTTCCTAAGCTCTCGTGCCGGCGCTGCTTCCTTCTCTTCGGCAGGTGCCGCACGCATGCCACGCGAGTCGCTACAGGGCTCCTCCCCTAGCCGATTGCTCATCAAAAAGAAAAAAGAGAAAAAACCGGGAGTCTAAGCAAAAGGCACTGCTCTAAAAAAACTATCAAGAAGGCTATACACATACGTACAGTCGTGAGCAAAAGTAGAGAGACCGCCGCTTCGGCGGCGGGAGCAGTTGCGGGGCCGCCCTAGGGCGCTGTTATCTCGCCGCGCTCGCTCGCTGCGAGAGTGCCTCGAGTGATGACAAACTTCCCCCTTGCTCTCGCTCGGGTGTTTATCACGCCTGATAAATTCCTAGTGCGGATTTCGACTGCTCTGCTGGCAAACGGTCGCGTCAAACAGGAGTGTGAAAAGAAAAGTGTGTACTGAGCTTGCAGGTATCGTGAATGGATTTTAAAAAATCTTTTCATGTCTCATATCACCCTAGTAAATTGTGCGCCACTTCGCAAAGAAACCTGCCTTCAACGCGAATTATTCACACGCCCGCAGCCTAAAGAAATAAATTTAACACTTCAAGAAACAGCACTACTAAAGCCAAGAGGGAATTGTTTCTCTTCTTTTGAGGAATTCGCCTGTTTTGTCAGCCAGCTCTGAGGTCATGTCCCATTCATTTACACTGTACCCCAAAAAAGCTTAACATATGTGCTAAGAAAATAACAGGTATTACTCTCTGTGTATTTTTTTTCTGTAGAACCTTCCAAGCTTACAAAAAAGACCGGTCGCTCATGGACATCGCAAATCGCGCGCATAAGACTCACAATTTTGTAACATCACTCCGTGCACAGTGGGCTCTGTTACAGAGAACTGGTATCACAAGGCCATCACCATTCACATGCATAACTAATAACTTCAGTAACAATAGTCTAAGGCCATTTCACACAGTGAAGGCTTGAAACTAAGCTAATTTGGAACACTTAAGGCGCAACATCAAGGCTCTGCTTGCTTTTCACACGCGATCACAATATGCTGTTTACAGCTATTTACTGATGGAAGAAAAAAATCAGGCTTGCAAAGTGACTTCTCAAGGCTCGAGCAAAGTTTCCTGTCCATTTTTTTTGTAGCATGCCAGCCGCCGGCTGATTAGGCAGGCTAGCCACCGCGCGCCGAGAGTGGCAGCAGCTGCCGCTACTTTCCATTCAGGAACTACACACTTTCTTTTTTCACACTGCTCTTTGACGCGACGCGACTGTTTACCAGCAGAGTAGCCGAAATCCGCACTAGGAATTTATCAGGCTTGATAAACACCCGCGCGAGGGCGAGGGGAAAGTATGTTGTCACTCGGAGCACTCTCGAAGAGAGCGAGCGCAGCGAGAGGGCAGCGCCGCGGGACGACCCCGCTCTCTCTCCACTTTTGCTCACGACTGTACATGTTAAGTTCCTGTCCAAGTCGTAGTCCAAGGGGCAAGCAGGTTTCATCAATGGCTGTTCAGGAGGTCGCGGCTGAGTAAAACGTAGTGGTATAGGAAGCGGGACTGTTGAGGAGCGTGCGGCAGCACCTTGAATCCTCCGCTTGTCAGAACTGAAGTTGTGACTGGAAAAGTTAGGACGCTGCGCGCGCATCCAAGATCTGATGCAATTGAGCAGGCTGTGTCTCTCATGGAAGTTTGGTATGCTGATTCGCTTCCGCTTGCTGCGAAGGTCGGCTGACAGACTGATTTTGAACGAGGCGGGCTAGTTGTGGTACGTTCTCCAGGGTGTCGATGGTGGATGCGATGGCACTGAAGGTAGGCTCTGTGTTCTCAACGAACTGGCCGAATGAATGCTGCAAAGCTCTGCGGCGAACCAGTTTTGGGGAGGGAACGTGACAAAGAGCTATGTATCGTCCTAAGCTTGCAGCACGATGGGGCAAAATTAACCGTGATGAAGACAGCGGCTGTGGGCTGCGATGTACGTACGCACGGGTCACTTGCGGTAGGCATAAGCTGACATGTTACTGCCTGATAGGGGCTTGGACAAGCGCGAGGAGCACAACAAATGCAAAATGAGTGACCATAGGCTCTGTGACACGAACCAGAGATGTTGCTTCGCATAGCGCGTGGTGTTCGAGCGAGGTGGCTGCTAAGCCCGCTGATGCGCAATCGCGATGGAGGGCGATTGCAGACGATGAGCAGGACGCTTGGTGGAGAAGTCGAGGCACGCGCTGAAGTCCGGTGCTGCTGCCTCACACGTCTCGCATGCCATCACTTGAATGACGGCAAAGCTTGCCATTGCACAATGGGAGTGTAAATGACGGCACAGGAGGACGGAACAGCTGAGGCTGCGCTTATTGTGTCGTAGGCGATAGATACGTGTGGGAGAGTAGCCGGGCCGGATGCGCTAGGCAGGAGTGGCAGGGAGCTGGCCGGAGACAGCTGCGGCGTGCTGCGCCCCGAGGATGCAGCCATAGACGAGAGTGATGCTGGTGAGGTTGCGGATGCTGGCGGCGGCGAAAGCGCTTCTACCGCGTTGTAGAGCGGCAGCGGGCAGTAGCTTTCGCTGAAGTACGCCAGGACAGCAGCACGTAGCTCATCGTATGGCCGGCAGCTCGAGGCATGGCCGGCAAGCCGGCAGAAGATATTAGGTGGTAAGATTTCGGAGAGGACTGCGTGCTTGAACTGCTGGATGGTGATGCAGTTCAGGTACATCGCAGCGTCCAGTTGAGTGAACCACCCACCGACGCCTGCAGGCCGGAACTTCGGAAAGGTGGGTCGAAAGCCGGGCCTTGCCAATTAGCCATCCTAGGCCGAAGAACAGTGCCTTCACCCCGCCACCGGGGTGAAGGCACTGTTCTTCGGGTCACTACAAATGTAGAGATCGCCAGGCAGGGGCGACCGTGGCTACACGAATTTGAGGCGAAGCTGAAGAGGTGACGACGGCAGCGTCCGGCCGAGGCAAAGGTCACGAAGTTCACAAGCTCTCGTGCCTGCGCTGCTTCCTTCTCTTCGACACGTGCCGGACGCTTGCCACGCGAGCTGCTACATGCGAAAACACTTTTTATGAAGCGCACTTCATTCTACCGCGCCAAACGAACAGAAACGAGCGCGAGGCTCGTTCCCGTTTACAGCAGACCGGCAATACACTACCTGTAATATGTTCAAGTGATGTCCACAGGCGACAGGCGCAAGTCAAACGCTGTCTTCTCCATTTAGTGCTCAGGGCGAAGTGGATGCCTGGAAAGTCGGTACTTATAAACGGAAAACAAATATCCGTTTGAAAGATAAGGCGACGCCGATCGACAGAGCCGCACGCAAATACCAGCACACCATCAATCTTTGTCCTAAGGAACCGTGCCGAAGCATGGATGAGCACTTTATACGGATAGACAGATAAGAACGCGCCATATTTCGGCTCATCACAGCCTCTCTGAGGAAGATGCGTTACCGGAATGTTCGGTCCGCTACTTAAGCCAGAGCAACCAACTCGCTGTTGACGCGTTGGAACCGAAGGTGCGAAATGCACTTCTCATTATAGAATCCCTGACAATCAATGGGAAGGGCGTGCTGTTTTAAGAATACGAAACCACGGATCATAATCAAATCAGAGGAATCATTAGAAACGCTGGTGACATGACTTCTGAGGAGGTAATCAGCTATTTGCATTGCCGAAAGTTTAAAATCCCGCAAGCGCGCCCACTTGGGGACAAAGGCACTGCCATTATAATGCTTAAAGGTAACAGCCTACCTTACAAAGTCGGACTGCGGTCATTTACGGTCAGTGTTTTTCCGTACCGTCCGCGAGTAGCGGTTTGCGATATGTCACACGATTGGACATCGCAAGGAGCAATAACCTAACGTGGGGGGAGCAAGATGCTCCACCTGCAGTTTGCGGCAACAAGAAGAGGGCACGCCATGTCCGAATGCCGAACCGAAATGCTGGAACTGCGGTGGTTCTCTCTTGCCCATGGCCAAAAATTGTCCAAAATGGCGACAAGTTAACAAGCTAATTGTGCAAAAGCAAAAGCATAAACCGGCTAGAAAGCAGCGACGCAAGAAAGGGCAGGGGCTTCAGTACAGGCAACTCGAGAAAGCAGAGGAAGAAAACTCATCCAAACCGGTAGCCAAGGCAACACGACGCAGTTTCTACACCGTCCCACCGGCAGCCGTCGCACACTCTGAAAGCAGTCAAAGCACCCATGCACAAGCTGCTAAACAGGCGAACGGAGAGGCAACAACCAGTAGTGAACATGTGTTATCAGTTTCAACTTCGCCTCGTGGGCTCGCCAAGCATTCTGCTCCTGAAGGACCGGCAAAGGCGTCTCGGAAGGAAGTAGCTTAGCTAGCGACAGAGTTGTCGCAGCCTAACGATAATACATATCTTCCCGCTCCAATGACACCCCAAGATTTGGAGCGGCCTATCAACAGCGAATGGCACAATTAGAGCCGTCTATCCTTCAAAGAGTCCAAGAACTTACTGGTCAGACCACAAAAACAAGCGTCTACACCATTATGGAGTGTCTTATGCTCTCGGGCACGTTCCCTTTTTGCCCTACTCATCCGACAATCGCGGCAGCACCCACCCTTCCTACTCCTCGGGCAGCACCAAACTTCACTGGCTCTAACGCCACACAGCCTCACCATAGTTAGGCTTCAGGACCTCTGCCGTGGGCTACCGTCCTACAGTGAAAATGTCGTTCGCTTCACAGCAGGAGGGCAGACATGATCGCCCGGTTTCTCAGCAAGCAAGACAAAAAGTGTACTTATGTTCATTAGTTATCGCCCTTCAGGAGGTCAACGATCCCGTGGTACGAATAATGGGCTATGACGGATACGCCCCATCTGAAGATCTCACTGATCCCGCGAAAACAGCACTGCATCTGGAGGCCAGCATTATATGTGCAACTAGACACCCAACCGTGGTGCAACACGTGCCTAAGCGTCGTTGGTTAACGTGCACAAGTCTCACCACAACGCGCAATCCTCGTCTTCTCTGTGTGCATCATTCCTTAAAATACCTGGAATAAGGGTAATCACGCACCTGTTGACCTCAGCTTTATCTCCCATTCTAAAAGGCTTTATCCGCAAGATATTATAGTCCTATGCAGGAACATCAACACTAAGCATATCGCATGGGGATGCAACACATGCAGCCAGCACGGCAGCCGTGTCGTGCAAAAAGCCTCACAGTACGGGCTGACGTTTCTCAACATGCCCCAAACACACACTCGCCTAGGACAGACATGTCACCAAGCAGACACGCCACCTGATCTTACCTGGAGCACCCGTCCACAGCTGTTTCGATGGGTAGTGTTGGACGACTGCTTGGGAAGTGACCATTTCCCGACACTTATACATTTTCGCACAAGTCACGTCAACACGAAGATGAAGCCAGATGCCACTACGAGGCTAAGCCATATCACAAAATGGGATAAATTCCGTGAGGTACTGGGGTAGCAGCCTCCAGCCAGGCACGTTAACCAGCTGTAATCACAGTTATGCGAAGCCAAGCGGAGAGCCACCAAGAGCCTCCTGTTTTCTTCTTACCACCCTGTGCCTGATTGGCATTTGCTTACCTTATGGTATAGAAGGCGTCGGATTCTCGGACAATACAGGCGGTCAGGCCATGCTGCGTACCACAAAAAGAGGTTGCGTAACATACAGCGCTCCATAAAAAAATATACTAATAGGCTCGCATCAGACCGCTGGATGGAACTTTGTGACTATATCAGCGGGCAAACTCACACGTCTAAAGTCTGGGCAATCCTGCGTTCCTTCCTCGGCCAGCGCAAGACTAACGATGGGGTGGCGCGCGTTGCTCTCCAAGAAGAAATCAACGCTAAGGAACGCGCTGAACAAGCCGCTCAACTGTTCTTCCCGCATATGTCTTGCCCCTCAGACACCACGTACGAGAAGGATGAGCCTGCCGAGGACAGGGATCCTCTTAACAAGCCCTTCATCATTCCCGAGCTGGAACATGCCCTGCAGCAGAAATGTTCCAGCTCGTAGTACTCCGGGAGCCGATTAGGTGTGCGTACCAATCTACGTAATTTACCCCCCGAGTATAAGCAAGCTGTCCTAGAAGAGTTAAACCAAGTCTGGGATGCCGGGGTATTGCCCTCCTCTTGGAAGTTCTCGATGGTCAAACCCATCTCGAAGCCTGGCAAGCCACCATATACCTTATCCAACCCCCATCTTATCTCCTTAACATTATGCGTCTGTAAAGTAATGGAGAGCATGGTCAACACACGAATAATGTGGTACCTTGAAGATTACGTCCTTTTGGCCCCCACACAGTGTGGATTTGGCCCTGGACTATCTATACAAGATGTACTTGTACTCCTCCGCCTCAGAAAGGACGTCCTCGACCCTAAAACAGTGCACCCACAGGCTGTTCTCGGAGTGGACATACTCAAGGCCTTTGACGGTGTCCCCCACACCACAATCATGACAAAAGCTCGTCACCTCGGACTGAGGGAAAATATACAACTTCAAAGCTGGTTTTCTACAGGGGCCTAGCTACCTAGGTCCAAGTTGGTCAGGACACCAATTCTAACCACCCCAACTCAGTAGGTGTTCCTGAGGGTTTGGTTATCTCCCCAACTCTGTTTAATATAGCTATGCGCCAGCTACCGAGGCCTCTTGCGGACGTACCGGGCTTGAAGCATGCTGTTTATGCTGACGACGTCACCGTGTGAACACATCGGGAGTCCATCAGCGAGCAGGAGGATGTCTTACAAACAGCACTTGACATCATTCCCGACTACGCCACGGATACTGGTTTACAGACTGCCCCAGATAAAACTGAGTTTGTCGTCATTCACGATGGCCGGACCACCATAACCAAACAGGAGGAGAAGCGGTGTTTTAAACTTTCCATTGGCAACCAGCCCATCGCACGAAAGCAGACCATGAGAATACTTGGCATGCACTTGGACGAGAACTGTACTGCAAAAAGTTGGGTCCAACGCGTCACAACGACTGCAAAACAAATTTTGCACGTTTTACGAACAATCAGTAATCGCACCCGCGGAGCACACGAACGCAAAATGCGGATTCGCAAAAGCTTTTCTCTTCGCCCGCATTATGTACGGGCTGCCGTATCATCCTGTAAACCGTACAAAACTTCTCGCGCTTGAGCGCCTACTTAACAAAGCCAGATGCAACGTCACAGGACTTTCGAAGTACACACGCCTTGATGCGCTCAAAAGCTGCAGCAAGCTCAATGACCTCTCAGAGCTCCTCGAAATTAACGCTCACACGCAGCAGACGAGACTACGCGCAACATACGCCGGGCGGCACACACTATTGCTTCTCGAGCACGATGTATGCACATTTCCCGCTTTGCCCAGCAAGACGCCGCCATGGGAAACCACGTCACTCACGGAAGGGAAGCCACTTCCACTACATATGCATGCGCACCAGCAAATGCAGCGCCGGGCTTAGGCCAAGAGGCATGCTAGGGCCACGAGCTCAATCCCCTCAACTGAACGTGTTGTGTACACGGACACTGCACTGCCTGCGGACGGCAGCAACCACACTTGCTACACCACTACGTGGTACGACAGGACAACTGAGAGTCAGGGCCGATGCCACCATATATCGGAAGAAATGCCATTCGGTACCCGAGCCGAGCTAATGGCCATATTAACTAGTTGGAATCGGCTCTCGCAGTTTCTTCTGAAACTGACCCCTTTTACCATCGTGTGCACACGGACTTTCAAGCTGCCTACCGGGCATGCACCAACATTCTTTATACGGACTCAGTAATGCAGAAGATCAGGCATAACGCACGCCTGCTTCGCAAACGCGGTCAACACGTTAGTATCCATTGTGTCCGCGCGCACTGCGGTACCTCCGGAAACGAGAAGACTCCTAGACTAGAACGCGCTCATATGTCTACTGTGCTAGCCAGAGCTTCTGATACTCTTCCCCCTTCCGACGCTACCACACCTGAGGTTGCAGATCCGATCGCGAAGAAGCTAGTGATGAAACTTGATCGCACCGCCTACCTCACGGCAATGGGCAACCCCCTCTCTATACCTGCACGTCCCCGATGGCATTCACTTGACGAGAATCGGTCCTGGTGTGGTGGATTCAAACAGGCACTATTCTTACGCCTTTTTGTTGAATCGCTTTTATTGGGGTGGCACGTCGCCACCTATTTCTGTTTCCTGCTCCAGGTGCAACTGCAGTGCGGATCTTAACTACCTGTTCTGGGAATTTTCTTTCTACACACCGCTAAGCGGAGACCATGGCCTTCTGCCTGGACCTGGGCCTGCCCGATACATCGTCTCGAGATCATGCCATCGAGCTCTAGCTAGCACTCCTCATGTTCGTCCAGGACTCAGACGCGCCGCTGGTCGGTGACCGGCTCCGCAGTGCAAAGGAGAAGCACTTAGCTGCCTCCAGAAAATTTGAATAAAACGGAGGCAGCCTTACCCCCTATTCTCGACAATACCCTCCCCCCTTCCACCGTAGCGCCTGCGGCGCAAAAAAAGTGAAATAAACGTCTTTTCAATCAATCAATCCACAACCTCCCACGCGGTCTCTGAAAGCACCGTGCGTGATGTCATCACTTAGTTATGCGCCTAGCTGCACATGCGCGGTGCTCTTCAACTGCTGTGCCGCAGCGGGGGATATAAGCCGTGGAGCAGCCGGTCGAGCGCTCGGTAGGCTCTCATACAAGCCGAATGTACTCATCCCGCCGACATTTCTAACCATGAAGAAGCAACATGCAGGAAAGGAAATAACAAGCTAAGAGAGCTAAACGAGTGATGGAAACTCCCGAAGACCAAGTAGAGGGACTTCAAAGCGACGACGTTAGGCGGCGGACCTGAAGGTGCGACAAGAACAACAAATAAATGGTTCGGTCGCATCCACGATTACTATTGCTTTTGCTTTGAATATTCTGGCTTAGCTTAGTTAAGCCAATGATTTCTGTTCTTTATTTGTTATTGCATCATTGAAAAGTGCCCAGCTTACATTTTATTTTACCTAATGTGTCTTGTTATGCTTTATTACCTCCATTTTTGTTAATTTCTTTCAATGCACCATCTATTCCTAATCATTGCCTTATTATTGATATTACTGATGAAACAAAATACAATAAGAAGCAAGGGCTTCTCCGTAGCTTGGGAGACACACAACAATGCTAATATGGAACTACATTTATGTTTCATTCGATAGCATCTCTCGCAAGGATTCTTTATTATGCGTAATGCCGCCGTCATCTGAAACACGCAGCCAAAACTCGCCACGCGAATGGCGTCATCACCCTCCGGCTTTCATCGCTCTTTGCATTTCACGTGGCGATAGGAAGCGGATGAACTGACGACTACGGGAGCTATAAGGGAAAGCGGCGAAGATTGGGTTCTTTCCTTTAATATTTCGTATTTAGAATTGGGGCATGTGCTGGCATTTTTAAGTTCCAGTTGAATGTCCTAGCGGCCTGCTTATTCGTGCCGGCCGCTAGGACTTTCAGCACTAATTCGTGAGTTAGTCATTTTACTATAGTGTTATTTTTTCTACAAATATACTTCGTCTTTTTCAGGTGTTCGGCTGTTGCAGTTGGTGGAATTTGTTTGAAAGCGTGTTTTGTAGCTGTTTTTTTTTTTCATGTTAGCAATTTTGCGGTAGCAGTATTTGACTGGATATAGGCCAGCATATGTCACTCAAGAAGGTTAAATGCCACTTCAGTAAATGCCAGTTGTGCAAGGGCCTGGTTAATCTGAAGAAACATGGTTCAATTCGGTAGAGAAGGCGGAAGGCGCGGATGTCTTGTGCCACCGTTGCGTGGTGAGAGCGCGCTTGGACAGGGTGGAGGAAGGAAAAAACAATGCTAGCGATGCGCGTGCCTGTCCTGGAAAACGAACTGGGGGTTTTAAAGATGGAGAATAGAAGCTACAGGGAGAGCTACCTCAACTGAAAGGTAAAATGTCCGGCACTCTTTGGGGACCATAATGGCAGACGCCTCTGTGCGGATCACGCATGGGCACCGTAGCCAAAGTAGGTCAGGTGACGTCAGACGGTAAGAGTTGTCCAATGGTGCAACTAGGAAGTCCGAAAAAAAGGGAAAGGGCACAAAAAAATTCCCAGACAGGCCTCAGAAAACAGGAAGCCTAAACCAAGAGCGGGTAGGAAAAAGGAGTGCTCAGGACCTATCGATGCGGATTACAAAATGAGCAGGTGGGAACAAGCTATAACTGAGCTCGTAAAGGCTAGGAGGCGTGAATCTGCTGGAACGTTCAGAGGGAGGTGAGTAAACGTAGTGTTGATAGAGAAGAACAGTCTGTCGAAGAATGCCAAAGCGCGTAATTTGGTGATGGTGGCAGCGGGCCTACACAATGTCCTCGATGATGACGCTGCACAAAAGGTGGAAAGGTATGCAAGGGGTTGACGATATAAGGGCGATAGCACAGCATAGGCAGATTGTAGTAGGCAGGTTGGTACAGCCGCTCGTCGATAACGATAAGGTTGAAAAGGAGGTGGTGAGTATTAATCCGGCGATAAGCAAGTTAATCCAGGATGAAGGCTTCGAAGCAGCACAGGTAACAGGTAAATAGGTATGTGCGAGTAAGCAATTTTGGGCAAATGGTTTCCAAGAGATGACTTCCATTTTAATGAAAGGGTGGACGCAGAGATCAGCTGTCGCCTTGAGGGCCTTGCAATACCTCGTTTAGGGGGTGCGCGTGGTCTCCGGGCGCAGGGTTAGGTGGAAGTGAAGCAGAAGAAAGTGCAATTGTGGAAGCTGAGCCCAACAAAATAAGAAGGGGGAAGTTCACAAAGAAAACACAAAAAAATTAGCACTAGCAACAGTTACATAACCACACAAGAGAGTAGTTGGAGAGCGCGAAGAACTAAATAGAATTTAACGGATGGTGAAAATGATGTGTACATTTTTTGAAAGACACATATCTGGAACCTAGAAGGTTTACCTTTAATTGATGGCTGCATCTGAGAAGGATGCAAGGGAACAACAACGGAGAAGAAGGGCGGAGAGGTTGGTATGTTTGCACAAATTGGCAAAGGAGGAACAAATTGGCAAAGAATAAAATGATCTTGCATAAGACATATTTCGGTATCATGAAAAATTGCCTGTTGAATGACATAGCTAGGTGTTTATTTGTTGACAAGGGACAAATGCAGCCAAGGAAACCTGAGTCTCTTTGTTGACAGTCTCACTAACGATGTAAATTTTGGACATGGTGCAGATATCCTGTTGGTGGACTTAACCCGATGGATGATCTGGATGGGTGCGTACGTTGTAACAAGGAGTTAATGCGAGACTTCTGTGAGCGACACTACCTAGTTATTGTAAACAGAGGAACTAAATACGAGGCACAAATAATATGAAAATTTCGAAACAGGCAGGCAAATATGGTCTAATGTCGCAGCAATTTCATGCAAGCTCGCTAAAATAGAAGTAGACGAAGAGATGGAGTAGTCTCGAAAGGGATCCTAATTGTAGTAATATGCGGATGGAGGCTCTGATAAATTGAGAAATGCAGAAGAATTGAAAGGGCAAAAAAAATAAATGACAACAAATACAGCTAATTGCGGCCCCCATTGAGTAAGAAATACACAAATGTTCCATGGAAAAGCGGAATAATTATCAGCTAAAAGTACTCATAAGTACAAAAGCTTGGAGAGAAAAATAGAATAGAAAGGCAGAGAGGTTAACCAGGCGATGCCCAGTAGGCTGCCCTACACGTGGGAAGAGGAACAAAGAAAGAAAAAGGAAAGAAAGAGTGCTAAGCGAAGGAGTCTATAACATATGTAGAGATCTACACTGAAAAGGGGTTAAGAGCGTGCAGTTAAAGTCTTGAACTCAACCCCGAGTCCTTTAAGAACTTAAGTAGCGCCTTCACTGAGTGATTCAAGGGCCCAGAATCATTTCTTCAATAAGAGCACAAGAGTCCAATCGGCGAGGTGTAGCAGCCAGGAAAGCACGCTCAGGCTCAAACTGAGGGCAGCCACAAAGTAGGTGCGTAATAGTTTCGACACATCCACACTGCTCACACGTTGGAGGGTCTTCCATACCGATGAGGTGGCAATATGCGTTTGTAAACGTCACTCATAGCCACAGGTGGCACAACATTGAAGCATCACAGCGGGGGAGACCGTATGGCACCTGCTGTTGAAGCAACTGGTCAAAGTGGTGCGAGCGGGACGTCCACCATCTTGGCGTAGACCATGATTATCTAGTAACGTTTCGGGCGATCAGTGGAAGGTGCCTTGCTGCGTCGGCTCTTGTCAATGGTATCTCGACAATGTCGGTCGTATCGTGACCAGATCGAGCAGCATCATCAGCTAAATTCTTGCCAACAATTCCACTATGGCCCGGTATCCACTGGTGGATTATTTCGTGACCCTCTTGTAATGCCTGGTGGTGCAGATGTCGAACCTCCGCTACAAGTTGTTCATAGTCGCCGTGGCTCAAGACCGATTGAAGACATTTTAGGGCAGGTTTGGAACGCAGAACACAACCCAATTTTGAGGATCGTGTTCAGAGATATACGAAAAGGAAGTAAACGCAGCAAACCGCTGGAGTCTTTTCTACTCCAGC
>JAJIZL010091417.1:0-18833 GCA_023969395.1 Amblyomma maculatum
CATTCTTAAATTTTGCAGACACTTTTCAAACATTAGACCAGAGAATGCTCTAAATGCAATAAAGGCTCTGTTTGCAGCTCTCCTACAAAAAGTTATGTTATTCAGTTTCCATTCTTATCAATTAAGACATACACTCATGTATAGACAGACCTAGCCTGCTTGCATACCATTTTTAGAGGGCTTTTTGATTAACTGGTACGACCAATTTCATGTTCCCATCAATTTCATCTTTAAGGCAGTCTATAGTGTAGCAATATTTGTTGTGGCACCACAACAGAAAGATTAAATGTACTAGAGCTCAACTAGCATAATTCAAGTGTATTAACCTTACCAGTTTATTCTCTAAGTGTGACCCATTTTAGATAATACACTGTTAACAGTGATATAAAACACTACACTTTCAGCTCACAGAATCAGGCTGCAATGAAAGAGTCATAGTACATTTTTAAAAGAATGAAATAATGTGCAATGTTTTGATGGCATTAATACAAAGAAATTTTAGTTACAAATGGTCGCTGAATATGTGTGCTGATAATTCGCAGGGAAATGACGCTCAGGCACTACATTCAATTATATACAACTTGCTATTAACAAAGATATGTATATCATTGTAACTATCACTTTTCTATCTGGTGCAGAACTGCTAAGCCTGTAGGAATATAGCACTCTGCAAGGTGATTCAAGTGTAGACACAGTTCCTAATTCCTCTGAACACAGATTATAGGTACAAAATGCTGAGCTTTCCAATGCAGCTACATTATTAATTAGCGAGAGACTACACGATAACTGCGCCAAGTACATTTCTAGAATTTGTTGCCACTCTGAAGCATCAACTACTGTGGCTCACAATAGCAAGATATTTGCGGAGCTTGAACGAACATACTATCATGGTTGGTTCAGTTGGTTTTTAAGGTTTAATGTCCCAAGTGACTCAGGCTATGAGACAGCATAGTGAGGTGCTTCAAAAATTTACACCTCCTGGGGTGGTTCTTTAACATGCACAAACACTGCAAAGAACACAGGCACTCTGCTTTTCGACTTCATAGAAAAGCAGCTGCCATGAACGGGATACAACCCAGCATCCTTGGGTACAATAGTCAAGCACCCTAATTGCTATGTCACTGCAGCGGGTGAAGCACACAAGCAGCCATTCCCAACAAAAATCATAGTTTATGAATCTAAATGGTTGTAGATGCACTTACCATTGAAAGTGAAGGATGAAATGTCAGAAAGCCCTTTGTCCTGGGAAGTGGCTGCACTGCAATCACCGAATGAGACACATTAAATGCATTATAGTCTTGTTACAGATGCTGAATACTTTCACAGCCATTTCATTCTTTTCAATGCGGTTGTATTTCTGTTTAGATGAAAGTAGCATTAAGATAAATAATGCAATGACCTTTGAAACATATCAATAACAACCTTACCTGTTAAATTAGACACAAATTTAAGCAAAATCCTCTTGCTATATTAAAGTTGCTTACCGGGGACATTCAGCATTTATGGGACCATGCTGTACATGTATACATTGTGTAAAGTGAGGGTTTTATATACTCTAAAACATGTTTCTGGTTTTTGTTTTTCCTCTGAAAAAAGAAAAATTTCCCTTACGTTCGCCGACTGAATGGGGTTAGAGGAAAGCTTCTTATCTCTTCGTCATCATCCCCAATGTACTCATCAGAAGACAAGGACATAGTTTGTGTCCAACGTTTTCCATTGGCTCTTTCTAGAAAAGGATTGAAGGAATCGTTAGTATGTTTTTAAAACAATGAAAAAGGTGTGAAAGTTATGCAATGTTCTGATGTCTCAAGTGCAATAAAGTTTTACTTAGCGATGGGAGCTGAAAATGCCTCCTGGTGATTTACTGTACATTGGTGCTCAGGCACTGCATAGAATTATACATAACTAGCTGTTACCCAAAAGACTTTTCTATTTGGAACAGAACGGCTAAGCCTGCAGGTATGGTATAAGTGACTTCAGTGCAAACACAATACCTAATTCATGAGAACATAGATTAACAGCATATAGATTTCAAATACAAAGCTCGTCAATGCAGCTATTAGTGAGAGGCTACACAATTACTACACCAAGTTTCCTTTCTTTTCCAACCCTAAAACACAATTTGCATTAATTTTTATGGTAGCCATGTGCAGTAACAACATGTTTAAGAAGGTTAAGTAAATATACAATCAGCCAATCCTAGTAGAAATCCTAGCTTCTGGAACCAAACAGTCATAAATGCGCTTACCATTAATAGAGCAGGACGGAATGCCAGGAAAACCAGTTTCCTGGGAGACAGGTGCACTGCAAACCCTGAATAAGATGTTAGAAATAAAACGAATAAGGACTTCATTACACATGTCCAATTTTTTTTTTTTCAGAATTATTAAGTTTTTCTCATATTGGTAGAGTTTCAGTTTAGATCAAACTGGCTAATCTAGAGTGCAATATCTTCAACTTTTGCAACATTAACAACTGCCTTAATTACCTGTCACATAAAAAAATAAGATAGTCACACAAAATCCTTTTATTTACTATGCGTATGGGAGACAACTTTATCCTCTGTGGGAACATGTTTGTACGTGTGCACTGTATAAAACCAGGGTATTATATATCTAAAACTCTGCCTCAGGTCCTGCTCTAAAAAAAAGCAAAATTTTCTTACCCTCGATGGCTGAAGGGAGGTGGAGGCAAATTTCTCAGCCCTGGATCAGTATCTATATCGGAATCATCGGAGGACCAGTTCACTATGTGCCTCTTTCGTTTCCCACGACCTTTCTCTACAAAACAAACAAAGGCATTGTAAGCAGTTGACATGTACAAAAACATTTTTACTATGAGCACAAAGTTGGCCAAGTTGGTTCATATGCACGACTGAAAACGTGTGGAAAGGACATGCGGACAACAACAGAACGACACGGACAGGCGCTAACTCGCAACTGAAGTTTTTGTTCGTCTGTGTATACCACTTTACCACCTGTTCAGCCATGAAATGTTAAAATTAAAAAAGTGCGTGCTGCTACATGTGTATAGCTAGGTGATTAAAATTATTTACAATTTGCTAGTCTCAATATTAGTGATTATAATGTAGCACAGCCATTTAGAAATTTGTAACCTCTTAGAACCAAGCTTAGAGCCATGAAGAAATGTCACTAAAAGCAAAAATACTGTTTTTAGAGTATGCAAACACCTTAATTGAACAAAGAGAAATAGAAAAAAAAATCTTCAATTTTAGCTTGTTTCACATTTTGGATTCAGTTTTTGTACCCGACAGAAATAAGGACTGCTAAAATTATGTTGCAAAAGTCACAATAGGTAAGATTACACATATTTACCTTGATCTGTTGATGTTGCTATGTCATCAGTATCCTCAGCCTTTTTCAACTTCATTCCGGCTTTGTCATAGGTGTATAAGAAAGTAAAAACAGATTTACCACGCACTATTAAAAAACTAAAGCAGCTATTCTTTCAGACCAGCAGTTTGGTAGCATACTGATAACAAAAGACACTTATTGCATCTGTTATAGTATGATAAAGCAGTGATGCAAAATGTATAAAAGGTCCAGGCACGATGCAGACAGGTGAGTGCACTAGGCACTCCTTGCAGTGCTTGCATTTCTTGTCATACTTGCAGTGCCTCAGCACTTACCACTGTACATTTTTAGTTACTTCAGTGCCTTCTTTAGATACATAATTCACTTAACTATACATTTTCACAGGTCACTATCCTAAGCAAACTAACCTCATACTCTCAGATGTTGAGTACATACTACCAGTTGTTACCATAAAAGAGTATGGAAATATGTGCAATTACGAAAAAACAAACCAGCCACAAGAGTGGAAAGGAGGAGCAGAAAATGTTGAGGTTCCCTACCTTCCATGCTCAAGACGACAATGTCATACTTCGTGTATGTTGAATCCGGCACTTCCCTGTGTTTGACAGCTTTCACTGTTCTTGACGGTTTCAAATGTCGTGGCCAAAAGCACTGGCCATTTTCGAGCCAGTTTGATGGGACAACCTCCACGCTGCTGTCTTTGCAAAATCTTACAACAGCAGACATCCTGTGCTTGAGGAAAAGCTTCAAAAATAAAAATATAAGAACTCACACTGCATAGAACGAGAATCTGAAACAAAATTAAGAAGAATGTAGAAGTGGTAAGACCAAAAATATCAAAACTCACACTGAACAGAACAGGAATGTGAAACAAAATTAAACAGAATGTAGAAGTGGTAAGACCAAATATTCACTGCTCGACCTCAAATGTGGCAGCAATACACACTTGCACTGGATAGTAGACAAGTGCCACACTTTGTAAGGTTATAGTTTAGATACAACAAAAATATTCAAGTCACTGGACCTGCATGGTACATTGTAAAAGTCACGTAATGGTGTGAACTGTCTTCCAATGAGCACTTTAGATCCAGATTTATCGTAGCAAAAATCTGCTACTAACACAATGCTGGAGTCATAGAGGAGGCAGCAGTTATCCCCCTTAGTGGACTTTATGATGAACTCTGGAAAAAGAGCAGCTTGAAACTGTGGCCCATTGCAGAAGTCTGGCAGAAGCTGTTCTCCAGTGTGCATTTGCCTATATTCAACTGGTTGCCCCAATGTTTTCTGCATGGCATACAACTCACCGCTGGCACTGAGCTCACTAATTCTGTTCTGTAACTGCTCGAGGGGACGGGTTGAGCTCCTGACAAGACGTTTCAGCTGAAACATAAAACTTTCAGCTGCAAATGCACTAAAGTTATCAAGCGCCCCATGGTTTATAACATCATCTGCTAGATGCACAAGATTATGCACATTGTATGAAACCTTGTCAAGACCGTATAATGTTTTGAAGGTACGTACAAAAAAAGTTAGGAGTTCCTTGGCATAATCATTGTAAGTCCTGCACATGCTCGGGCTTGCAAGAATTCTGATAGCAACGTGCAAAACAAGAAAATGCTCGTATCTCTGTTGATCCAAGATACCTTTCAGTACAGTAGGACCCAGGTATAGGAGAAAAGAACGAAGCTCAGTTGCCTTCCAAAATGCTAGGTCTTTCAATGGCCGTGGCAAACATGCAAACTCTGTGCAGCATAACTGCTTAAGGTCAACTAAGCGTTGAGAAATTTCACTTAGACTTGCAGATGGCAGGCGGTACGATTTGCTGCCCTTCATCCAGAGAACCAATAACTTTTTGGTGACCCCGATACAGACTAAATGCATGCAATCTAATGGAAACTGGGACACGAGTCCTATGGGTAAAGACCTAAGGGGAGTGTCACTGACGTGGTGCTCTTCCTGAGTCTTTTGCAAAAAACTGTCATCAGTTCGCAGAAGTGCATTTGTTTCTGGGAATACTACTGAGCCACCCACAAACTTGCCCTCTTGTATACATTTGCAACAGCCAAAATAGCCTGTGTGAGATTTGATGCCCAACAAGAAAGCTTTTGCTGGAGCATCACAAATAAACCCTTTCACATGCACGCTGAACGACTTCTCAGCGAAGGGCAGCCCATCTGACAGCAGAGTTTTTAGTTCATCGATGAAATCTAACAGGTACTCCTCAACTGAATCTGGCTTTGAGCTACCATGGTAACAGCCAATCAGAAAAACGCTGCTGCCAGGTATATCATGTGTTCTTCCAAGGATTGGCCAAAACTGGCTGTGTGAGCTCTTTGTCAGCGGCAGCCCATCAACGTAAAACAAAATGCCAATTTCAGATGGCACTGCTGACATGTCTGCATGTGACAACACAGCATACAGACATTCAACAATGCCAAAATGACAGTATGAACCTGGCGGCACACTTCTGACACTCACTCTACGAGGTGTAGACAGTAATGTCCGTGCATTACTTGGTAAACCGGAATAGCATGAATGTCGCCTCATTTTCTTCAATAACAAAGAAAGCGCGGTGTGTGTTACATTATGAGTGCTACCCCACTGTCTCAAGAAATCTCTCATGGTGCGTTCTGAGTCGGCATCATCATCTTCTGAGTCGCCATCATCATGATAGTCTGCATGCTCTCCAGAGGAGCTCTCATTACCACGTGCACTCTCATACTGAAGCTCGGCTTCACCCGAGATGTTCGCGTCGCTTCCGAGAGCATCAATTAGCTCATTAGACTGCTCAGACCACTCAATGTCTGAAAGAGCAGGAGCGCGCTCTGTTCCAGATATATCGCGGTCATTACCACCCTACGCACTGTCGTCTACCGAAGCGTTTTGCACGCTGCCAGCGCTCCCGGCAATGGCCATGCAGCAGGCGGCGGCATGCTTGCCACCCCGCGCGTCACGCAAATGACTTACATCGCGGTGCGAGTCATGAGTTTCCTCTTCAGATGAGATGGTCGCCTCCTCAGGATTAATTTCATGAGAACTTTCCCCATCGAAATTCGTGGGCACATTAGCGCCGCTACAACCCTCTCTAGCAATGAGGTCGGAAACCTCGTCGTTCAGTCGGCGCCATTTCTGCCATCGCGACAGCTCACTAAACGTTTTTTTTCGCCGGTGCATGGTGACAGCTTCAGACAAACTACAGTTATGGCATAGATAACGAATGAACGGTTCTATACGTACCTTAATTTGCGAGCACAGTGAAGCACCAGAAAATATAGTTGCGTCGGATGGCTTCAGAGTTGGCGCGCGCGATTTCCTGCCATGCTTTCTGGTCTGCTCAAAACCGGACCGCACAAAAAACATGTAAGACCAAAGTTAACTTAAAGATACTTAAACTTACATATATGTTATATATATATAAATATATATATGTTGCTTCAATTAAAAAGTACATTTCAATTTACTAGCTGCCTCTATAAGAACGTAATTAAACAATGCGAACCTAATCTGGAACTGCACGCTTTCTTTTTTTTTTCTTTTTTGCACCTCTCTTTGTTACGGCGATAGAAAAAATAGTTCAGCCAAAATAATTGCACAAGAGGAGTGTACATTGTCCACAAGTGAAACACTTCAAATAATAGTTGGATTGTTTGTGCACAGATTGTATTAGTAAATTTCGTGGCAAATTTTAGCGTTGTTTTCAAGTTATTGTATCAATACGCCGCGCGATCGTGAAATACTCTTCGGCTGCTGCGCAGTGCTATAATAGGGGCCAGTCAGTTGTATACATGTTGGATTTCGGTTGTGCAACGGCTCCTGTACCTTCATTTTTTGACTGACATGTTTTGACTACTCGTTGTAAGTCGATCTCGTCGGTGATGTATACATACAAGCTTCGCTGGGTGAGTAATAAAGTGTTTTATCTAGCGAGTTACTTAATGTTGCTGTAAAATGACCAAATGCGCCGCCCTTCTCTTTGTAGATGATGGATAATTACCACTGCAGAACTATCCTCGTGCATGCATGAGTTTCCCATAGTGTAGAGCGGTGTGCCGCAGTAGGTAAGGTGAAACTATATCGCAGTTCCGTTGGGGCGAGCACTGAGCTGTGCTTTTACCATTTGTGCAGTAATGCGGCAGCACATTACCTACTATAAAACTTTGTCTCTTCTGTTTCGCTGGGCATTGCTCGAGCGCTCTACACAAGCCTGCTCCCGTGTGTACTAACAAGCAAAAGATTGCGGGAATGGTGGCAGAACTAGTCAGCATGGTGGACTATATAGTCAGCATTTATCTGTTGAAATGTGAGCAGGAAGTCCTTCCGAATAAACTGCCCTGTTCACATACGCATATATCCGCTGGACATGTAATTTTTTTCGCACAAACGCTGCAGGGACTTCGCTTCGCGGGCTCAGGCTGCATGGAAGCAGCCGTTCTAGTCAATAAGTTCGGCGGTGTTTTTATTACTGTTTGAGAGGGCATATATCTAAATCTTGTTTTTGAATTTAATTCTGGCAGGTGCGACATCCAAAGTTTTCAACACCTACGGAACTCAGCAGTGTTGCCAAGGTCACAAAAAAAGAGGTGGTTTTCTTGTGACCAGGACAGGCCGCACCCAAAGGCGCTGCTACGCAGCCACCTTGAAAAGTGACACGAGAAGCAGCTTGAATCACTGTCTTTCAGTGGATGAGTTAGAACCGTAACGACATGAAACCCTTTACAGTCCCTAATTCATTGCCTATGCCTTCTAGGGAGGCACAGCCCATCCCTGCTCAGTTTTTATTTACAACGCCTTTATTATAGAATGTGTAACAGTTATATTCACCCCTTCGATATTTTTTTTAATGCCTTGCATTGATGCCAGCAAAACGTGACAAGCAGTAGATCTTTTTTACAGTGCCTTCTAATTCTGGCTGTGTATTTTTACAGGGATGTGCAACAGTTTCTGCTGCCGTCTTTCAGTGCCTTCAGTGCTGGTTGTACAGTAACACTGACATGCAAGCGTTAGGTGCTTGATTTTTTTTCTATTTTGACAGTGTCAGCAGTTGTATAGAGTAACAGAGCACTACCTTTGCTGCTTTTTTATTGCAAGGCCTTTATGATGGCATCTGCGTGTGTTAACAGACATTCTATTCTTGGCTGTCTTTTTGTGGCTTCCATTCATTGTAATAGTAGAATAAAAGAAAAATGTGGTGCATAACTCTAAACTTCATTTCACAAGTTCTTTCCAGCACTACAAAACAAGTGTTCTGGGCCAATGGGGATAACACACACACATGACCTGCATGCACGCTCTGTCACCGATGGCTGCACAGGATGGTAGAAGCACTATCATGTAGTGCACGCCATCCTGATTGGTCCAGATCACCCTTGCCTTTTGTAATGCTGTGACCAGCTTGTGAGACGAAGTATATAGTTGCTTCCTTTCTTTTTTACAATTCGTTTCAGTTGATGTGGTTGCAGAATGTGAAGAGTAATAGTAACGCATACATAGTCCCTTTTCCTCTTTTTTTTTTGTAACTGAAAACTTTTTGTGAAAACTGCCGCAAAATTATAGTATAGTGGCCCTTGTCCATTGACCTTTCTTGTACTGTTGTTTTCTTGGGCAGTTTTCAACTTTAGTAATCAAGTTTTCTATTGGTGTGTGTAGCAGTTGCTATGCAACTTGTTTACCATATGTTTTCTGGAGGATCTCTTTGCGTACCTTTCTGTTCTCTAGTGGATAGAAATGGCCATCGAGGTGTGTAATAGTAATGTCGTTGCTATATTTGCTATGTTGTCAACTGAGTGTTGCAATCTGATCTGGGAGAGTGATATCAATTTATAGCATTCTGCAAATACATATTTCATATATTGTTTGACCTTGTACCACTATCAGTTGCTGACAGCTGAGCTATTAACGGTATCATGAATCATCTTACCAGCACACAGAAAACAAAAGTAGAGTGGACACCACACCTCATAGTCAATACTGATGGAAGTAAGGTGCATTTCTTTAGTACATGTTGCCATGAATTTTAAAACTGCTTTTTGTATCATGTTTTTTGACATATATAGCTTACCAGAAAAATTCTGCAATGAGCTGGAATGCCCTTTCATGCATTGGTCCATTTATGCAAAATTTTTGTGCCTATATTATTTGAAGGTAAAAACTTTCATGACATAGCCAAGAGCAGTTCTCTAAGTGTCTGGTTAGAGTGAGCAGCATACGAAAGCAGCATAACTGTGAGCAGCATAAGAAAGTGACTGACAAGGCAGTTTTTATTATTGTCTAGAATGCTTGTGCATCAGTTTATGCCAGAACACTGGTCGTTATGCATTCAAACAAATGCTTGGTAATACTCTTAATTCCATGATATAAATGATATAAGAGTTTTATTTCCTGGTGCATGTCTTTGAGCAAGGCTTATCAGATCTCTGTTAATGGTATTTTTTCATGTACATTGCTGTCATAAGGTGCCATATAGTTTTTTTAAGATGCATGGTTTGGTATTTCCTTGCTGCAAACATTCT
Source organism: Amblyomma maculatum (assembly GCA_023969395.1). Classification (NCBI taxonomy): domain Eukaryota; kingdom Metazoa; phylum Arthropoda; class Arachnida; order Ixodida; family Ixodidae; genus Amblyomma; species Amblyomma maculatum. The sequence continues at coordinate 9,845 of JAJIZL010091417.1, forward strand.
CTGCAGGTACTGTATTAAATTGCATTGCTTGGTGTCATATTGGTCATGGGAGATCACTATTGTTTGTTGCCTTTGAAGTGAATAATAAAACACTCATCTGTTCTCTCGCTGAAAGGTTCTACAACATTTTATTCTTATGGCTAGTAACCTATATAGCACACAACAGTTATTGCTGGCACAGGAGAAATTGACAAGAATATTCAGCACGTTCCAGTTCGAACTGTCTGGGAATTGGTCCATAAACCACTTTGAATGCTTAAATTTCCACCTTGGAGAAAACAGTCGACTGAATCTTTACTGAACAGCCTGTGTCGTAGGCTGAAAAGTGCTAAAACAGACATCGGACACAACATTGCATGCTAAAAAGTTGCTAGAGCGAACCTTGGCCAATCTACTTGCACCATGCAGAACAGTGCTATCTAGTGTTGTAAACATATTGCACTGTAGCAGCTTATGTGACCATGAATTGTCTTGTGAGGAAGTCTTGTAGACTTCTGAAGCAGGATGTCTAGAGGACACTTAGTATAAGCTGGCTTGGAGCCATCTTATTCTCTTTGAAGACAACTTCCAGACATGTTGTCAAAAATGTCTTCTAGAGGTCATCAGATGACATCTTTTAGATGTCTTTGGTAGCCCAAGATGTTTGTGACCAATATAGACGTTACAAGATGGCTACAAGATATTCTGTGCTCAGTGGTATACGAATTGCGTGCGCAATGACATCCTTCCATAGGCCGCGATGCTGCGCAAGGACTACACTAGACAAGGACCCAGCCCATCCACCAAGTTGTTAGATGAAATAGTTGTTTGGTTGGTTTGGTCTGTGGGTTTAACATCCCAAAGCGACTCAGGCTATGAGAGACGCCGTAGTGGAGGACTCCGGAAATTTCGACCACATGGTGTTGACCTGGGAGAGGTGTTTATTTACAATGCAGATGGGAGCGGAACGCGTCGAGATCGACTACCTCCAAAAAATACCCATTTCTTCCTTCTCTTCTCTTCTTTCTTACCTTCTGCCAAGCAATACCCTGCCGTCTCCAGTATCGTTACAATATGTTAAGCCGTACATCACAATATGATTAACTCCAGCCATATCAAGAAAGCAGTCGAAAAATAGCTACTATTCGCCGCAATGAAAGCAGCGAGCTTACCGCGGTGCTGCCAGCGAAATTGGCGGACAACGGCGCTCTGGCCATGAGATGCGCCTTACTCTTTGCTAGGCCTAAACTGTTTCACATAGAAGCCGCAGCTGGCGGCGCTTCGGAATTGATCAGCGCTATAGTAATGGTCTTTTCGTAGAGGTAGGTGGCATCGAGCTTCCGTAGAGGTAGGTGGCATCGTCGAAGGAGATGTTAACCGCCGGCGGAGGCACCGCCACTACTCGCAGACGGCGCGAGATGGTCGCCCAGCTGTTCGGCGTGACGTCACAACAGCTGTTGCGCTCCTGGCGGACAGCGCGGGAGTTAGGCCGCCGGTGGTGGCACCGCCACTGCTCGCAGATGGCTCGAGGTCCTGGTGGCAGTTCCTGGCCCTACGGGGTTGGGACGGTGGGCCCAACGCCGCTCGAGGCGGGAGGTAGCCAGCCACCGACTTTTTATCGGTTATAGGCCGTCATTGCACCCGCCACCGCTTCGGTGATGATGGACGACGGCCGTTGTTGCGACGCGCGTCTTTCTCTCCCTCTTCTTTTTTTCTATTCTCTATTTTCTCTTCTGTCCGCATGAGGCAGCGGAGGTGGTTCAGCTACAGAGCCAGTAGCAGGCCCGTGCATTTTCTTTTCCTTCTTCCTACAGCCACAACAACACAGCAGTCGGTGCGAGGTGGTCACCCAGATCTTTGGCGTGACGTCACACAGAGGTCACGCGAAAGGGCAATGGTGGCACCGCCACGGTTCGGCAAAGGCTTGAAAGTGCAAGTAGTATTGCTTTCGCAATAAAAATTATAGGGGCACTTCTTACTACTAAAGTGCGTAGAGGCGACAGCGTCCGTCGCGAAGTGGTCTGTAGCCTTCTACTACGGCACTTCTTTCTGTTTTCACTGCCACCTTCCTCTTTTCCCATAAAGCTCGGTTAAGATGTCCGCGGAGAATTGTGACAGATACCGCACCTATTCTCTGCTGTTAACCAATTTGAAACGACTTTGTTGCCTGCTGTACTGCGTCTATCGAGGAAGCGCCAAATAAAAGGTGCCGCACGGACGCCTGGTTAGAACGCTCGGCGGTGTGAGCTTCGTATGTGCGTGTGTGTGTACGATGTACGATAACTTTATTCCTTCCACCTGATAAGGAGGCCCCCCGAATCGCCTGGTGACATCACCACTAGTCATTAGGTCATGACTGGATGTGACGTCATTATCACTTCTGGTTATTACCCATGACCGGATAGACGTCATGATGGTGTCACATTCGGTCATGACGCCAAGGCCGATGACGTCATCGTGTGATGGCGTCACTAGTTATAAGGCGAAGGCGAGCGCAAAGATGATTGATTGATTGATTAAAACTTTAATTTCCACCGATTTAGGAGGCCCCCTACTCCCCGATCCTGGCACGCAGGCCTGAGGAACGGAGGCTGGAACCTCCGCGACTAAGGACTGGCGAATATACATTGGTTATTCGCGGCCTCAGCCGCCAGGCGGACGGCTTTCTGCTGGTCAGCGGGGACGTCGCTTCGCAGCAGGGTTACCCAGGCTTCTCTACTTTTAATGTTGTCCCTAGCGCCCGGAGACTTAGGGCATTCCCAAATTATATGGTCGAGGGTCCCCCTCGCTTCGCAGGCTTTACATTTATCGTTTTTTCTCTCCTCTATCTGGGTGTGAAACAACCAGACAGGGTTCGGGAAATTTCCGGCTTGTAATCGCCGCCAGGCTATGGCCTCTTTATTATTTAAGCTAGGATCCGGTGGCGGCATCAGACGTCTTCCTAATCTATAATTTTCGATTATTTCTTTATAGGTTTGCAAACGTTCGTCCATCGCCTGGCAGTCGGGCGGCTCCGCGTTTGCCCGGAAGTAGAGATCTCGGGCTAAATCATGGGCCGCCTCGTTGCCGGGGACGGACGTGTGTGCTGGGACCCAAATTAGGGTGATTTTGCGATCAATTTTAGTTGCAGCTTTTAGAATTCGAGCGGCTTCTTGTGAGACCCTGCCTTTTCCGATATTCCAGAGAGCAGTTTTACTGTCGCTAAAGATCAATCTAGCCTTCGTTCCGACGCAAGCGAGCGCTATTGCGACCTCTTCAGCCGTGTCTATGTTTCTACTTCGGATGGTGGCGGAGACGACTGGTGCGCCGCTACCATCGACTACCGCGGCGACTGCCGCCCCTGATAGGCCGCTTGCAGCGTCTACGTAGGCAACTTCTTTTACTCTGAATTCTTTTGCACTTTTAACCAGTGCTTCTGCTCTCTTCTCCCGTCTCTCCTTGTGGTATTCTGGGTGCATGTTGCGGGGGAGAGGACGGACAATGATGTTCTCGCGACATTGTGGTGGTAGGAAAACCTTGTCGGCTGTGCCCCTATCTATTTTTCGACCCACCCATTCTAAGATGGTTCGACCCGTGCTCGACCTACTTAATCTTTCATGTTGGGCGATTCTTACCGCTTCAGCAAGTTCCGTCCAGCTATTATGCACTCCCATTTCTATCAGGCGTTCCGTAGAAGAGGAGATGGGTAGACCCAGCGCCCTCTTGACGCAACGCCTGATGAGTGCGTCTATCTTTTCTTTTTCATTGGTCCTGATGTTGAGGAACGGTGTGGCATAGCATATTCGACTTATTATGTACGCCTGCATCAGTCTCAAGAGGCTTCTCTCTTTGAGGCCTCTGCCTTTGAATGCAATCCTCCTAAATATTCCTGTTACCTGCGTCGCGTAGGTAGTGAGTTTTTTTATCGTTCCGTCATTATACCCGTCCTCTTGAATAAAAAGTCCGAGGATTCTGATTTGCTGGACTCTTGGTACGGTTTTGCCGTCGACCTTTATTTCTACGTTAAAGTCGCCCTTGCACCTCATTGATTTTGGATTATATATGAAAAGTTCGGATTTTTGCGGAGAGCACGAAAGACCCCTTTCGGCCGCGTAGGTCACAATGGTGTCCACCGCCGCCTGTAGGCGTTCCTCTATGCTGCCATCGCTGCCGTTGTTCATCCAGAGATTAACGTCGTCCGCGTAAATGCTGAACTTCAGGTCTTTTATGACTTTAAGGGCAGCAGGAAGGCCTCTCATCACCACGTTAAAAAGGAAGGGGGAGAGCACCGAGCCTTGCGGAGTTCCTTTACTTCCCAGGTGGACAGTGGGGGATTCTAGGTCCTGAAACTTTAGTTTCAACGTCCTGTTTGTCAGGAAATCCATTACGTAATTATATGTCCTCTCGCCGACTCCTAATTCCTGTAGTCCCGCGAGAATTGCCTGGTGTTTTACGTTGTCAAATGCTTTTGTTAGATCTAGTGCTAGAATTACCTTCGCGTCTCTGGATTTCGAGTCAATTATGTCATGTTGTAATCGGAGCATTACATCCTGTGTGCACAGGCCCGGTCGGAACCCGACCATCTCATGCGGCCACAGGTCGTTTTTCTCCATGAAATTAGTTAGCCTTGTTTGGATTACGCGTTCCATAAGCTTTCCAATGCATGAGGTTAGAGAAATAGGTCTGAGGTTTTCCAATTTCGGGGGCTTGCCAGGTTTTGGAATTAGCACAACGTTTGCAGTTTTCCACTGCTGGGGAAGACGACCGCTACTCCATACTTCTTGCATGTAGTTGGTGAGTGCCGTTATGGAAGCGTCGTCTAGGTTTCGTAGCATTTTATTTGTTATTCCATCGGGGCCGGGAGCTGATCGCGTCTTTAAGCTAAGGATTTCAGCTCTAACTTCCGCTTCTGAGATGGGCGCGTCGAGGGCCTCGTTCGGTGGGCCCGCGTATTGCCTAAGAGGGAGGGATGTTGTATCGCCGACATATGTGTCTACGAGTTTAGTTATTAGTTCCGCGTCAGTCCCCTCGAACGCGTGTCTTGCCTTTGCTATTGTTGTGTTTGACTGTGTTTTCGAACTGTCGGGATTAAGAAGATATCGTAGCAGGCTCCACGTCTTTGAAAGGCTCATGTTGCCCTCCATTTCATCGCACCTGTTACACCAGTTTTCCTCGCAGAGTTTAATTGCATAAGCCTCAATTTCCTTATTGTGCCTGGCTATTTTTCGCCTTAGGTTTCGGTTCCATCTCTGACACCGGAGGCGTCTTTCCATACCTTTTTTTGCTTCCCACATGTGTAGGAGTTTCCTGTCGACTGTTTTCGGTGCATCGTCCCCCTCTAGGTTAATGGTAGCGGATTTAACGTGGTGCTTGAGGGTTTCTGCCCAATCGTCGATATTTTCAATATTTTGGTCCATGTTGGCAGATTCCCTAATTTGTCTGAATTTCTCCCATTCGATTGCGCTGATGATCTTTTCTCGTCTTACTTTGACTCCCCGTTTAAGCGTTATTTCGAGGACGTAATGATCGCTTCCAAAGTTGAGCTCTGTGTTGTTCCACCTAAGCTCCTCTATGTTTTTGGTAAATGTTAAGTCTGGGGTTGTGTCTTTGCTCACACTGTTTCCCACCCTCGTCGGGCAGCCAGAGTCTGTCTGCAGGGTGAGGTTTAATTCGTGAAAATCTTCCCATAACTGCCTGCCCTTCGGATCTTGCCTATTATATCCCCACTCTTGGTGGCAGGCGTTGAAGTCTCCTACAATTAGCAGGGGGTTAGCTCCGGCTGCCTTCATTGCTTTGCGAAATAATGTCTTGAACCTAACTTTGCGCTGCTGAGGAGAGCTATATATGTTTAGGACGAAAATACTGGGTTCCTTCTTCCTGCCCGTGATGATTTCAACGAAAACCGCCTCAATGTCGCGAGAACTAATTTCATGTTCGATCACCGCTACGTTCCTTTTGACGAATGTAGTAACCCGGGATTTTTCTCCCCGGCCACTAGCAAACGCTTGATATCCTGATAATTTAATTACTCCTTTGCCAGTTTCCTGTAGGGCTACGGCTAGAGGTTTTTCAACTATTTGCTCGATGAGGCAAGCGGTGTGACGTCATACCAAACGGCGGCGGCGGCTCCCCCGCAAGAGCCGGCATCCGCCAGCTGCGGTGATTGCTAGGCAACGGCTCAAGGTCATTCTGTGCCTCTTTGGAGCACCGCCACAGCGGAATCGCAAGTTTGTGGCCAGTGCAGCTTTCGCTAAAAAATTTGTGCGGCACTTTATTATTTATTTATTTCAAAATACTGCAGGCCAGAGTTTGCCCGAGCAGGAGGGGCATGGAAAACAAATCACAACACTACGTGAAAACATTTCTTGTGACACGCAGCAAAAATGAATCCTAAAAGATGACAGAGCAAAGACAAATAGAAATCCATGCTGAAAAATTGAATTTAGCAGAGTCACTTGCTTTTCAGTGAAACAGAAATAATTTTAGCGCCTGTTCTACGTTAGGAGTGTTAACAATTGATTCAGGGAGTGCGTTCCAATCTGCTATTGTTTAGGGAAAGAAACTGTGCTTAAATGCGTTTGTTTTAGCAAAAAGAGGCTATAAGGTATACTCCCTACTATGCCGGGTCATTCGAGCAGTGGAGTACCTGAGGAGGTACGGGGAGAAATGCTAAGCCTACCTGCGATAATTTCATGAAGGAAAGAAACACGTTTTAGTTTTCTGCGCGTACGAAGCAACGGAATGTTGTCTTTCATAAGCTGTCTTGAGAAGTCAGACCTTCTATAATTACGAAAGATGAAACGTATCGCCTTCCTCTGGATGAGCTCTAGCTGATACCTTTCTTGTTGTGGCAGTCCCAAATTTCTGAATATTCAAGTTTGGACTCTACAAAAAGTTTTGTAATCCAAAAGCATAATTTGCTAGGAGTGTGTTTTAATTTACGCATCAAAAACAAAGCTTTGAGAAAGGTCTCACAAGTATGAGTGCCCCAGCTAAGTTAATCGGTTGTTAAGAGTAATTTCTATATATTGTCAGGCTAAGGGCCACAACCCTTTTGCAAATAAACCTTAACAATATTTATATCCTGAGACCGCTCTTATGTGATTGTGGTGAAGACAATATTAGTAATTACTAACATGATTTTTTTTCTCGTAACTCGGAGAAAGACACTCTTATCAATGTTTAAATCCATGTTTAAATTCTTCACGCGTAACATATTTTGAGCAACGATTCTTGAAGCAATTGGTGATCTCCAATTGATGCTACTGCTTTATATACAACACAGTCATCTGCGAACTATCTTATTTACACGTACGGAGGAAAGCTATCTGATAGAAAATATATATATATATATATATATATATATATATCAAAAACAGCAAAGGTGCTAACACACTACTCTGAGGAACACCGGAAGTAACAGGAAGTGATCCAGAAAGAGTTCCATTCACATCAATTCATTGAGTTCTACCGCCTAAATATGCTCTCACCCATTCAATAAGATACAAATGAATACTGAGTAACTACAATTAATTTGGAAAGAAGCTTTCAATGTGGCACCTTATCAAAAGCATTCGCCATATAAAAAAAGTATATCGATCTGTCCCGAGTTATCCAGCACTGTATGGAAATCACCAATAGTCGTAAGCAGTTGAGTGATGCTAGATATGCCCTTCCTGAATCCGTGCTGAAAAGGTGACATAATATTTCTGACATTTAATGATCAATTATAAAGCGGGCCACTATTTGCTCTAGAAGCGCACATGATGTAGATATTGTCGATACCGGTCGGTAATTGGTCACGAGTAACTTGTCTGCTTTTTTATGAATCGGCACGACACGAGCCTTCTTCCAATCTTCTGGCAACTCACTGGTTTGTAGAGATAATGTGAAGAACAATGAAGAATAATGTGGGCCACTAAAGTGCGATAAGGCGAGAGCCTTTCAATCTTCGCTGGTATTACTGCGTCTGCTTCTGCAGGCTGTGCTATAAGGTGTTCGAGGAGGAGTCCAATGAAAGGCGCCTGACGGACGCCTGGATCGGTATGACGGCCCGCATTAACCGAGCCTTAAGAAAGTGCTTGTGTGGCCTAAGGATAGCGTGAATGCAAGGGTCCTGGCAGTCTGATTCTGGTGTCACTCTCTCATATGAAGGAAGAGGCCTTATTTGGCAGAGCCTGCCAAAGGTGATATCAGGATGCCCTAGGTCTGATATCACTCTCCCATATGAAGGGAGAGGCCTGATTTGTCAGAGCCTACCAAAGGTGATATCAGGAAGCCCTAGGTCTGATATCACTCACCCATATGAAGGGAGAGGCCTTATTTGGCAGAGCCGGCCAAGGGTAATATCAGGAAGCCCTACGTCCAGTTAGAGAGAGCGGCGCGGACCACCTTGACCTATAGCGCCCATCTTGGGTGGCATCCCGTGGCCAAGGGTTGCCACAAGGTCCGACACCTTCTGCGAACGACAGTCTATGATTTTTGCCTACAACAAATGACCCAAATTAAGTGTGCCGATGGAATTGGAGTTACTCCCAATTACAGCTCCGCTGCGCCAGGACGGCATTCCTGAAGACGCGCCACGCTTGATTCATTTAGTAAAGAACTGCTGCCAAAATAAAGAACCTCGTTTTGAATGCAGCATTCTTTGTGAAAGTAATTACTGATCCTTTCTCGATCAGCGTAGATGTTTATTTTCGTCATCCCCGTAGCCCCTAAACTCTCCAGATTAAATGGAACAACATTACACTTATTCATTCTTTTGGAGCAGGGCATAAAGAAGAAAAAAAATTACCGACGATTACGTTACTTCCTAATGCGAAATTTGAGCGCAGCAAATAAGCTGTTTCACCTTTTCGATAGATTGAGACAAAGAAATCGAGCAACACATGATGCGCTATCACAGAATTTTTTTTTTATTTTTCACACGTATTCCTTAACAAAGACTCCCTTCACGGCGGCGGCGATGAGCTTCTGCTTCAGCCTCGCTTACACCTGGTTGCTCTCGACGGTGGCGATGAGCCTCCGCTTC
>JAJIZL010091420.1:0-15384 GCA_023969395.1 Amblyomma maculatum
CCCCCCCCTCTTCCTGCCTGGCGGGGATGGTGTTCTCCGGTTTCCGAAGCACTGGCTCGGCATCCGTGGATCACGGTGCATGCATTCCAAGCAAAACGCAAAGCCACGTTGACTTGTCTCGCTAGCGGCGTCAGCGGCAAGTCAGTCGCTGCTAATCATGGCCGCGCAACGTTCCTAGGGGCCCACGCGCTGCCTCCCGCGACCTCCCGATCCACAAAGCTCCCTTCATGACAGCCATGAACAGTTAGTAGACTGTTTCTCTAAGGAATATGTGTGAAAAATAAAAACAGTTGTCTGTAATTGTACATGTCTTTCGCGAATTCGTTGCCTCAATCTATCGAAAGGCTGAAACATTTGATGAGCTGCGCTAAAATTTCGCGTTCGGAGTGACATAATCGTCGGCATTTTTTTGGCATGCCAATATTATGTGATACATCGTGGGCCTTCCCCCACACTACGGGCAAGCGTGAGGGCATGACGTGGAATTAATAATTTTGCGAACGTACAGGTTCGGGTATGTCCCTGTCTGAAGTTTTCTTCATATACCCGCCTTTACTTTGCTGAGCTTTTTATGTGGCGGCGCATATCTACGTCTCGGCCCGCTATAATTTGCAAGTATCAGCGAGTACTTGCAAGGCACCGGCGTGGGTTCCTCGAGGCCGGATGTCTCGGCAGCTTGATACCGTACTTATCCTCGAGCTATCCGATCAGCCTTCTTGTTCCCCGCAATCCCTGCATGTTCGGTATCCAAATACTACTGCGCTGTATAAGTCTTATTTCTCCTTTTAGAGTTTTTATTCAATCACAAGGAGTACGCGTATGGCGGCCCTGCGCACTTTGCCGTCTCAAATTCCGGCTAGCCATTTGGGTTGCGGTTTGAATTTCTAGCCACCGTCTTTTCCGAAAGCCTTCCGCCACCGCCAGAGCCACGGCGACTTCTTCCCCTTCCGTTGTAGAGCAGTCTCTGATGCGCGTGCAAACTCTGTGTCCGGAGTTGACCACCGTCGCAACTGCCTTCTGTCTGTCGCTATCGTGCGTGGCTGCTTCCCACGTACATCACTCCTTTCTTGCTCTCTAGACTTGTTTCCAGTGCTTTCACCCTTGCTTCGCGTCTGCCCGCGTGGTGCCGAGGGTACATATTTTGTGGCATCGGGCATCGGGGTACCCTTATCATTCTCCGTTGCTCGTCTGGAATGTAGCCCATTCTTTCGACATCCGGCAGCTGCCTCTCGTACCCTAACCTTTTTTGGAGAGCCCTTCCAGTCGTTGCCTGAGCGAGTCGTATTTTCTGCATGTGCAGCAGGGCTTGTCTATGTTCTTTGATTGTGTGCAGCCCCAGACCTAAGAGCTTCTCCGTTGACGTTTCGGGGAGGCCTAGAGCCATCTTATACGCCGGTCTTATCATGGCCTCCGCTCGCGTAGTTTCTGATTGGTTGAGAGCTTGGTAGGGCTGGCTGTAGGTCACCTTTCTTAACACCAGACTCCTCACCAGCTTGAGGGAGTCTTCCTCCCTTAGTCCATCTCTTTTCCCGTTACCCTTCTTATCATTTTCGCTGCCTGTGACGTCGCAGTTATAGCAGCGTTATAGTGTGAGTACTGCGCTGGTGCTACTGTATCCACATCTCCAGTATCCGCCCCATGCTCTTCTTTGGTACTTCAGCCCCGTGCAGCAGTACCTTGTGACCCTGCTCTGCTATTATCGGCTCCTTTGCTTTGCTGCCTTTCCCAATTTTTGTCAGTTGCGACTTTCCTACCGAGCACGATACTCCCCGCTCCAGTACGTACTCTTCTACGCAGGTGGCCGCCGTTTGCATCCTCTCCTTTTTCTCTCCGAGGGATGCTGTGTTAGTCCAAATTGGTATATTGTCCGCATACATCGCGTGACAAATGCATTCGATTCCCTCCAATTTTCTGGTCAGCCCTATCATCGCTACGTTGAATAGCAGCGGCGAGTGACTGGCCCTTGCGGCGTGCCCTAGTTGGTTCATCATCACCAGCCGGACTATACCCACTGCAGGGTGAAGACCTCTCGCATACTCCTCCAATTAGCCCACTCCTGTCCTAGCAGTATCCACTTGACCCCTGAGAACTTTTTAACCTCATCCGCTCGCCTATCTTTCTACCGCCCCCTGCTACGCTTTCCTTCCCTCGGAATCCAATTTGTTACCCTAAGCGACCATCGGTTGTCCCTTCTTGCACTACACGCCCTACCCATGCCCATTTCTCCTTGATTTCGACTAGAATGTAACTAGAGTTTTCTCTCTGACCCACTATGCGCGCTTCTTATCTTTTAACGTTACACCTACTATACTTTGTTCCATTGCCCTCTGAGCTGTCCTAGAACCCTTTTTCGTTAGCCTCCATCTTTTAGCCCTTGTTGGGTACCAAGAACTTTTCGGATTGAATTTCGCCCACTCGCAGCGTGGCTGTGCTGTCCGATAGAAACACCTTGACGTATTCGGAGATTTTCCCACAGCCGAGCTTCTTGTGTCCTTCGAGGACCACACCATGGCTCACGTTGTCGAAGGCACCTTTGACGTCTAGAGCCATGACGACGCCTTGTTTGGCCTTCATTGCTTCCCGGATGATTCCTCCTTCAGCTGTTGCAGGTCATCTTCTGTTGATAGTTTCGGCTGGAAGCCGAACATGGTTTCGGGGACTAGATCTTTCTATTTCATGAAATTCTGCAGACTTACGGTGACCATGCACCCTCTGGTAGAGTTTGCGGAGGCAAGACGTTAGCGAGAACGGCCTCAGATTTTCTATGGCCAGTGTCTGCCCTGTCTTGGGGATCGTGACCCCGTCTGAGTACCTCTATTTTTCCGGCACCGCATCATCCGCCCAATTCTTGTTCATCAGATGTGTGAGCTCCTGTATCGCCTCGTAATTCAGACTCCGAATCAGAGCGTTGTTAATCTTATCCGCCCCGCAACCGTGTTCATTTGAGCCTTGCCCACCGTTACACAGGCCTCTTTGGTGATGGGTCTGTCTAGGTACTCGTATTTTCTTCTGTCGGACCTATTCTTGGCTACCCGATGCACTTTGCCTCCATAGTATTCGAGCTTGATCTTCTCAATAAGATCTTCATCTGCAACTTCGAATATGTGCCCCAGTCTGGTAATGGCTTTACCGGTTCGGCCTTTATTTTTTATATCTATCAGTGCCTCCGGTATACACCAGGTCTTGGCCCTATCTAGAGCCCCACTGAGCGAGTTTCTAAACTGTTTCCAATTATGCCTTGCCAATTGCGAAGTGTACTCCTCGGCTTTCGCCGTGATTGCCGCTATTCTTAGCTTCAGCCTTCTGTTGCGCTTTTTGCTGTTTTCATCTCTTGGTGAACTCCATCCTGGCTTCCCACAGCCTAAGTGTTGGCTGTCCACTTCCGACGTGTCCAGCGTTTTCGTACATTTTTCTCTGATCTCCCTCAGCCTCTCACACCACGCATTCTTCGATGAATTCTAGGCTTCCCAGGTTCCCCCTCGCTTTTTTCTGAAGGAATCCCAGTCCGTGATTCTGGCTTCGCCAATCCTTTTGAAGGTTCCTGCTGCCACTACTGTGCTCGATACGTAGTGTTCGCTCTCCAGGTTTTCCCATCGTGTTCTTCCAGTCCCCTCTCCGTTTCTGATTATCGACAGGCCCGGACAAGCGTCCCTGCTTATGCTATTTTCTATCCTAGTCTTTGTTCTGGCATCGGTTAGCAGCTCTCGTCCATAATTTTTTATTTCTTTCAGTAGCGTTGTCCCCTTTGTATCTTGTTTTGGGTAACCCCAGCTCTTATTTTTAGCAATAAAGTCTCCCATGATCATCAGTGTATACTTGCTGGCCAACTTGATCACTTCTCTGAAGATTTCGAACAACTTCGGTCTCTTCTGTCTAGGTGGACTGTAAGTTTTCACGGCGAACATGGTCTTCCTCGGTGCTCTATGTCCATCTCGTGTACATTCGGATGTTGTACAACAGTTATCACCTTGCTGACCAAGACGACCGATTTCCCTTCCCCCCGACTGTCATAGGTCTCATATCCCTGCAGGATAGGCTTAGGGCCCGTCTCTTGTAATGCTATGACTATGACATCTGGAGGTATCGTTGTGCTTCTACTATTACCTAAAGGACTACAGACACCAAATTTTGTTAGCAAATTTTTTTGTTAATGATGCGTAACACATTCCCGTATAGGGGCACCAGGCGCTTTCGCCTACGACCAATAAGTGATTTTTAATTTTATTTTATTTTCTCGCCAGTTTCAGTTTCAGTTTCTGCATCCGAGAAATTGCTGTAAGATTACGCGCGACATGATATAATTGCAGACCCTTCAGCTTTTGTAATGCCAGCTCTTGAGGCAAGCTGGCTCTGGTAAAACGACACAGGAACGATTGTATCGCTGTTTTAACCAACCCTCACGTGACCTAGACTTCACTTTGACGTCATAGCCATCGCTCGACTGTTGAAACCGAAACTGAAACTAATGAGAGTAGAAAATCGATTATAAATTGCTCAGTGGCCATAGGCGATTATGATGAGGCGATTTATGTGCAGTAGTGTTTTACGCATCCTTACAGAATATAAAACACGAAGTGCAAAATAAAGTGTCTATACTCCTTTAAGGAGGCCATGCTTTTTTTGTGGAAGCTTCTGCAGTTCCATTGCCATATATCTAATTGTTGTATAGTCGTCCGTCTTGTACTATTCATAATTAGTTCTTTGAGACAGTTGTTTGGGTTGTTGTGGCCTCTTTAGCTTGAGCTATCAGTACCGGCCTACAGTAGACCTCAACTTTTTCTAATGTTTACAGGCCCGAGCTGCCTCCTAACGTAGTCCTTCGCTTCGTTACTTGACTGCGCCAGTTTCTCGTCCATCCCAGCATGTAGTTGCGCTAGCTTTTTGTCCGTTCTGGTGTTTATTTTTGTTTCCATGTCTTCGAGCTCTGCGTCCGGCATAACCTCTAGCTGTGCGATTGGCTGTGTTATCTGCTGCAACATTTGTGCTAGCGTCACTTTCAATGTTTCCATTGTAGCATAACTGTCGTGGATACTGGGATCATTTAGTGCCGTCAGTTGTTTTTGCTTTGATGTCGTTACTAGAGTTAAAGGCGAAGTTCGCACCTGCCCCTGCTTCTCTGGAGCGTGTGTCGGCTCCTTTGCAGCTACATTCCTTTCCCCCTGCGTTCACAGAAGGCAATCTCCCAGTCGCGCTTTTTCAATTCGCACCTTATTGCCTTGACTTTGTTCGCAACCTCAGAGAGTTCTTTTTATTGTTTCCCCTGCCTTTCGTGCGAAGCACTGTTATCAACTACCTCAACTGACCAGATCACCTTGCTTCCGTTGTCTTGTTTTGTTGTCGTTGTTGACCAAATAACATATGGCACATACCCACAGAGGGGGATCGGCCAAGAATTCGGTAGCAAAGAAATTTTTTGAGGTATACTTTCATGCAATAAAAGAAAACTGATTTGAAAGGTACAGGAAAGGAAACAAAAAATGAAATAAATGAAGTATAAAAGGAAATGTGACTGTGACTTCTCCGGCAGCTTCTTCTTCCTTTGTTGGTGCTGATTTCCTTCTCCTGCAGGCGGAACCAGGGGCGGGTAGGACTCGGACCTCGATCTGCCCTCACGCCTCCACGATTGTGCATGGCTGCTGGTGTGTGCTTAGCGTTCTAAACGTCATCAGTGCTTTCTTTGGTCGCAATATTATCTTGAGGTCCCCTTTAGGCAATTGGGGTAGCTTGTGCGTCGGCCCCTGCCATCTGTGCGAATCATTCTTCTTGCTATCCGGTATCGTTGCACTTCCGGTATGGGCGGTGTCCGGCCCTCAATTTTGTCCTTGAGTTCGAACGATGTCCGCGTAGTAGCGCTGGGAAGCCTGCAATCCTGGCCCAGCAGCTGTCGCGCCGCGATCCCTGGAACTCTTCGTATGGTTTTGCTTCTTCCTCGGTCGCAACAGCGCCAGCTCCCAACTTTCATCGCTGAGGCCCCATGACCCCTTTGATGACGAGGGCGCGTTGCGAGTCCCCGCCAGGGCGAGTTTTCCGGCGCCCCCGTCCTCGAAGTCAGGGCTCGCCTCAGAGTTAAAATCTTGTTGGCGGCCATTCGGGTCGCTCCTCTGTATCCGCTGGAATATAAAGTTTCACCAAAGATGAAGCACCCAGTCGGATAACCGAGTCGCCGGTAGTTTCCTCCAACTGGATCTTCGAGTAGCGTTGCCGCAACTTGAACCTTGAGATGTGGCGTTGGGCTCAGCTGCTCATGCGCTGCCGCGCCGAGCGCGCCGAGCAGCCTCGCCGTCGGTTAGGGCTATTTCGTCGGCGTCCGCTGCGCGTCTTCGAAGCCCGATAAAACCAAAAATGTGGTCGTGCCGGTCGAAGTTTGGTGTGCACGGGGTCCAGGTCTCTAGTTCTCTCTGCTCTGAAACTTTCGCCGGCCTCTGGTCAGTCGGACCGGACAAAATGGTAAAAAAACTACGCAGCCAATATGGCTCGTGTCTTCGCGGCATGAGATCGTCAAATGGGGATCAGATTTAGAAAACTATCCTTCACGTATTTCAGCGTTTATAAATAAAGTCACCCAGACTCCTGGGTACCGACGGCATCCATGAGATAAGATTAGGGTAATGAAACTTTTTTTTTTTCAAGAACCACAGTATCTGCTGTAACAATGGGTTTCAAATGCACTACTCTTGAAGATTTTCTTGTGTCAGTTTCATCTTTCGTTCTTAGGCAAGTGAGATGACCTTAAAACCACGTGGTTGAAACTCTTTAGGCTTGGCTGCGCTCCCCCTCCCTCCGCTATAAAATCGAATACCTTCGTTAAAACCATTTGGTAAAGCCTTTTCACAAAAGGGCTTTAAAGATGCGCTGCATACTCAACTGCAGTGTACTCAATTTTCATATGCGGTGCCACTGTTGTCCTCAGTGACAGCTTACGTTTGTAATGTAAATGTTAGCAAAGTAATTGTAAGTATGCATTTAATGGTATGTTTTAAACGCCTTCTTGCCACCTGCTTCCTTCTATTCGCAGGTTTCCCTGGAAGACAAGCAATCTGTTCCCTCTGCAGCAAGCAAAGCGCTGACAGTGTACACAACTTATTTTCACTTCATATCTAACATAACGCATATTAATTGCAGCATAATCAATTCGCACATGCACTGCATCTGTTGTCCTTGCAGAGTTCCTGAATTTAGTGAACTGAAATACTTACAAACAAATTTCAAGGAGGCCTGCAATACTTGAATTTTAAAGGTGATTTCTGGCCACATGCTTTGTTCTATTTACAGGTTTCCCTGGGAGGTGCACAACCTGATTCCTCGGCAGCAAGCGATGAGCCAAGCACCGCCAATGTAATCAATTGATGTAAAACTTTTTGTTGAGCTAGTTGGTTCATTATTATATAAAAAAATATCAGCGCAAATGAAGTAGCTCGAAGGCGAAAAGAAGGGACCTTTCTTTTCACTTTCGGGCTACTTCATTTGCACTGAAGTTTTTTTTTTTCATATTATAATCAAATGATTTTCACTTCATACCTCGCATAAAACATTGTTTATTGCAGCATGCTCAGGTTGCACATGCACAGCAGCAGCTGTGTTCCTCGCACATCTTAAGATTTTGGACGTAAACGTTTGCAAAGTAATATTAGCGGGTATTTAATAGGCATGTTTCAAAGGGTCCATCTTGTCACATGCTTCATTCTTCTATTTACAAGCTTCCTTCGGAGATGCTCAACCTGTTTACAGAAAGCCATGAGCCAATTGAGCATTGGCAGAGGACGCAACTCATTTGCACTTGATACCTTACACAAAACATTGTTTGCTCACTTTGCACAGTGGGCGTAAACGCTTGCAAATGAGGCATTTAACAGGTATGCTGTAAAGGTGCCCTCAAGCCACTTGTTTCCTTCTGCTATCTGTATGCTTCCCTGGGTGATATGCGAGCCGATTTTCTTCCAGGAGGCCATTATCAGGCAACATGATTTACATTCCTGGGTTTTCATCTACCACTAAATTATAGGTCTTTGCTGATAGCTGCCACAGCCTTTCAGCTATAATGTTTTAGTTCTCTGCATCAGAATCAATTGTTTGGTGTTATTATGTTCTTTTTCTGATGACCTAAAAGCAAAAACCAGTGAGAAAGCATTGACTTACAAAAATTTGCTAGACATATCAAAATCATGACAGTAAAGCTTTGTGGTTAAATTATGCACCTCATTGATAAAATTAATTCTGCTTTCCATTCATAGTCCACCAACAACAAAGGCATGGGTGCAACTTTTGACACAATCAGGAGCTCATGCAGCTTACTGTGATGAATGGGGCAATGCTTATAACGCCGACATGTGGCACGAAGCACGCACATTGGTATGATATGTGAGGCTTTGTCGCTTAGTAGTGTACCAGTCTTTATGCGTGAGTATTTGAACAGTTATAAGTGGTTAATACGCTTTTATTTAGCAGTTGAAAGAGCCTTATACTGTTCAGGACTTTTCGGTTGATGGACCTCTTAGACAATGTTTTTCTTTAAACCTTGCTTGCCACACAGCGTCAAGTAGGCACAAACTATTGTTATATACCAAGTACATTGAGAATCGCTTATTCACCATGCCAGAATCCGAGAGCTCAGCGCGGCGAGAGCCGACCTGCTCCTACTTCCTGTTTCTTTTATTCACTGTTTAGGCAACAACACAGTGTGCGTGACACTTTCCCTTTCACAGACAAAGCCCTGGGGAAACTTAGGCACATGCTCGAGCATGAAATTGCTTGAGCCAAGCGACATGAACCATCTGGGTCTTGCGTGAGCAGTGGCTGCTTTTAGTAAGGCATGATATGGCTTAACCCAGATCGCTCAGCCGCCGTATATAACAACAAAAAGGTCAGTGTAGTGTTACACTATCATGATGGGCCGGCCATGTGAAAAAGTAACATATGGCTGTGAAAGTATTAAAAAGTCAGGGACATATATTCTGGTGGACATATTTAATGCAGAAATCCTTGCAAACACAGCGTGCTCTTCAAATTTGATAATTCATGCACCAGTGCATTTTGATCAAAGAACCTATAGTTCTGTTCAGTTGTGGTGTGACTTGTGCAAGATTTCTGTAAATAAAGTAATAACATATATAAATATTTTAATATTAGTGCTTAGGATACCAGTTTTGGTGCACTAGTTTTGTGCATCAGTGAATGGTAGTTGCCTTTTATGCTTCAAACAGTGAAAAAGCTCATTACATATGCTTTTATTTCATTTTGATTTGCAGCAACGTGCCAACTCTAATGGCTCCAGAGCAGTGCCTCGATTTCGTGTAGTTCTTGTTAAGGCAACGGCTACAGCAGAAAGACAGACACAACTCCTGTAAGTACATTTCTTTGGGTATTCTCATTTAATCACTTTTTCAGGGATGCAGTTGTATTTCACGGTTAAGGAAGAGTGTAACTCTGCATTCACTGTGTATTTTGTCCAAGGATGGGTGACAAAAAGGTGGAAGGAACGCAAATAATGGTACGAGTGCTTCACTGGGAGAACTGTTTCTTTAGGAAGGACAAATTATACAATTTATATCCACACAGAGAACACACGAGTAAACCACACGGCACAGTAAGCATGAGAGCAAGTCACTGCAGTTGAAAGGCCCATCACCAGTCCACTGCATACTGTTCGACTGCTCCTTCAATAGCTTCCTAGTAATGTTGCCAAAGTTCTTGGAATCAGATCAGATTCAGAAAAAGGTCTGTATTAGACCAATTTGCAATAGCAACACACAGCACACAGAGTGATGTGAACCATATTATGAAAAAGTACATTTGGTAAGGCATGTAGAATCGGGAATAGTGCACTGACAGCTTTGAGTACCGAAGATGTAACCAACAATTTGTTGATGAAGAAATGAAATTAGCATGCACATGGCAGTAACTCAAGCTTTTCAATTCAGTGAAAACAATACTCTCAAGATTTTTGTTTTACATAGCCTCTGAGGCACCACACTATACTGCAGTCGTGTGTCTAAAGCAGCCGGGAAATATTTCAACTGCTGTTTATGTTCGTAGTTGTTTCAGGAAAGTTTTGCTTGCTTTGATCTCAGTCTGTATTGTTTTCACTTTCCAGGACAGCTGTCAAGTAGCAACTCAGTGGAATGACATGTCAATAGTAGATCATGCCTACAGCGTGCCACTGAGCTTGGCTGTATTTCGGCCATCTGTGAGGTCCAGGATGTCAGACAGATACTATAAGTTTTACACTGGACAATCAGAAGACATGTTTTAGATGGTTTTGAAAAGCCTGCAGCAGTTGTTGCTGCCACCCTCTGGAGTGCCTCCGGAGGATCAGCTGTTGCTTACACTGATGCGTTTCAGGCTTGGCCTTTTGCGCAAAGATCTTGCTTGAAAGTTTTGTATTTCTCTATCACTTGGTGCAAGACTTTATAAGGGTCTTGAAAGCTCTACAGAAAATAATGAAATATTTTGTTGTCTGGCGGCCACAGTCCCGCATAAGAAGCAGCATGCTGAAGGATTTTATCGAAAGTGGATATAAAAATACCACATGCATTATGGACTGTCCAGAAGTGTCTCTGCAAAGGCGAAAAAAAAAGAAAAAAATGAAGTCCTAATAAGAGAGGAGGATTTCTTGAGGGAGGAGGATTTCTTCAAGTGGAAATCAGAAAGCACTAAAAGCAAAATACTTCTTCAGTTTCTGTCAAAAAAACGAGTTACATGACTTTCTATAGTATGCCTTATGGCAAGTTAGCACCAAAAAGGTGTGCTCCGCCTAAATGGGAGTATGTGCCCATCTAAGTGTCTAAGAGCAGTTTCATTCTTTCAATCACGATTCATCGCCAACTAGCCGAGCTTGCTGCTTCATTTTACCACGACTTCCTTTTTTTACTTTCCTGGTCGTTTCGATGCATGCTTCAAAATGTTGTGGATATTGGTACTCATGCAAACCTTAATGAAAAACACTGCTTAAGATGTCATACTGTTTTGTGCTTGCCAACTGGTGTGCTCTTCATGCAGTGTGGACTAACAAGTTCATATTGCCATTTTAACTGACAATTTTTTATGCAGGAAAATAGCAGCTCTCCGAAGCTGAAGTTACCGAAACAAGATGCATTGCATCAGTGCGAATCCACGTTGAGAGGGCTATTAAACGGATAAAAACTTCCTCATATTCAAGTCCACTTTGACCATCAAGTCCAAGAAAACAATAGATGCCATATTTGTGTGTGCTGGCCTGTGCAGCTTCAAGCCAGCTCTTATTCGCAGCAAGAACACGCAAGATGAAGCCCACTAAACTTAAGTGAAATAAATTCACTCCCACTGCGGCACATATTTGTGGACAATGGGTATTTGCTGACAGGCAGTAAGTACTTTCTGCTCTGTCACAAGAGATCAACGGCATACGCAATGAACCTATTTCACACAAACACTTCCACAAAGAAGCCGCATATGATAGCACAATGCATGATAAAAGGGGCCCTGAAGCAACTCTTTTCATTGTTGCAAAATCTGTCAGTATGAAGAGGCACCATGGGCAGAATAATTTGAGGCAACATATTGAATTCTGATGGTGTTAATGTCACAAGAATTGCTCCTCAGTCGCTTTTAAACTTCCCCCCACCATTTGCGATTCCTGCTGTACTGAAAGCTATCAGATGCTGTACCGAGTTGTCTGAAATTTTCCTTTTGAAACTTGGCGGTGTGCTAATTTTTTATCACCTTGCAACAGCTATCGGCAAACTTTTCTTGAGCATCATAACTCCCCATGGGAACTGAGCAGCATAGTAAGCAAATCAAGAAACAAACTAGTTAGGTTTCTAGGCCAGTAATAGCCAGCTCATGGGCACGAGAAAAAAAAAGTCCAAATGTTTAACTCAACAAAGCATGTGACAGCTCCCAGTACAGCAGAAATCACAAATGACAGAGGAGTCTCCAAGTTATCACCTTTGTAGATGGTCCGACGATTACAAATCCAAAAGTGTTTCAAGGCCCTTGCAAGTAAGCCCCGAGCATCAGGTACAAAAGAAACATCCACCATCCGAGTCAAATCACAGGCCACGAAAAGAATCCATGCTCACGATTTGTATCATAAATCCTGCCAATCCCTGACAAGGTACAGTTACGTGCTGCCTCAATATTCACATTTCTGCAATTCGCTCATATTCTGCAAGAGCCAGTTTGCCTTCAGTTTTTAATTTTTACAGGTGTGGAAGCAACGCACAAAAATAGAAGCGCTCAAGAAGTGGCATTATGCTTTTCACAAATACTTCACTGAAAGGTATTTGTATTAATATAGCGCATTTCATTGAGCAAACATAAATATGCACAGCTTTCTTCCTGTGCACAGCATGCAGAACTGAAATTGTTAATAGTACTAATTTGGACCATTCTCGGCTAACATGTATGTGCCTTGGTTGATGATGATATTATACTTTCCATTGTGAATTATGTCCCTGCAATCTTCTACAAAAAGACACTTAATTTCAGCAACTGCCTGATATGAGTCGATCACACCATCAGACGTTGCAGAAAGCCATTGTTTTTCTTTGCAGGCGTATGTCCCACACTGCACTACTGTCAACCCAAATTCTGTGACAAGCTGCTGCCGTGCCACTGACTCCTGCTGGAGGCCATGCTACGTGGCTGCATTTCAAAAAAAACATTTGGAGCTATTATGAGCTGGACTGCCTTCAGTGCAGGGGTTGTTAATCTTTTGAGAATATTTCTAATAGTTGAGGCTGTCACCCTCAGCGTCTGGATATATGTCACAGATAATTGTTCTGCTCCCTTGTAGCCGCTTCCAGAGCTGCTGTGCAGCAAATTGCTGCACCAGAAAGGCCAACGTACCAATTGTAAAACTCGTCGCAGAACATGCAGGCGTGTGGCAAGGTGGTGGCATCTTCATGAGACGCATGCTGTGAAGCAGGTGTGCTTGGTTGGAGCTGCCGGAATGGAGCAGTCCTAGTTTCATAAAACAAGGTGCCTGGAACTGAAAAAAAAAACGGAAAGCATAACTAAATCACAAAGTGTGCATGTTTGACAAGTTGCATGTAAGAGCATCCACTGCTCATACCTGAGAGCAATGATTCACCAGTATGAAAATGAAGCGATGTGCGAAGGAAAACAGTGGGATTAATAACCTCTAGTGAGGGACTTGTGTACGACCAGTACCAAGTAGCGGACACTTCTGAAATTGTGAATGTATTCTACAATATACACATTATGCAGTGAATTGCCTTTTACCAGATGCTTGTATGAGCTCTTGGAAAGGACAGTTCTTGCAGAATTCTTCAGACTCTTCATCGTTTGCAAGAAGATGTAGTACAGATGGCACTTTTTTTGACAGTGCATTATCGTCTTTCCACATCCTGCGCTTAAAATCAATGTCTTGAAGTGCAGCTGGCTCCAAGTTCCTTTTTGTGCCCATATTCCACGCTATTGTGTCATCAGTACACGTTTCTCCGGTGAGGCCCATCGCCACTGCCAGATTAATTTTCCAAAGCAGTGTTCCCACATGGGTGCAGACTTTACCTTTTCCAGCCATACATGTGCAGCCGCTATTATCTACTTCTCCACTTAGTTTACAGTACACCCAAGCTTCATGCTGCGTCGTTAACGCCTGTGATGCTTGCACCTGGCACTTTAGAATAATGACGTTGCTGTCAACTTCATGCAAAATCAGTTGTCCTACCCAACCGCTTTGCAAGCATGCGCATGACTCTACGCTCCTGAAGGAGTTGACTTCTATAAGTCGCATGCCCTGTCGGTAACAAGGTAATAGATAATGTGTGGCATCTGGACTTGGGGCCATTTTTTACATCATCTTGCTACTCGGTGATTACAGTTGGGTGCTGATATGTCTTGTCTGCAAAAAACAAACCAAAAGTAAGCATTTCACACAATGTTACAGCGCCGCCAACATCAAAGCAATAACATACTGATATACAGTTTTGTTGTTTGTGCCTCGTACATACCTGAGGTGCGTGCCTTGCGAGGTGAACCGGTGACATGCATTTCATTAGTGCCAAACTGATGCAGCACTAATCCTTTAGGCTATGTGCAGGCTCCCAATTGATCCATAGCCCCAAGTAACACAGATGTCAAAAGGAACCGTATCATGGTCATCCCTGATTTTTTTTTAATTGTAAGAATTATTGGCTTTTGCCTCAGAAAAGTGTGCACAGAAATTGTTTGTCTGCAAAGAATTTGGCCCTGCGGACGCCTGAAATTTGACCAAAATTGGTGTTCAATCTAATTTGACTATGGCCAACTGAAGGTTTCAAATTTAGGTGGGTCACCAGAAAACTTTCGCATGCTTGCGCATTCTCCATGCGTAGGAGGCTATGTGCACCTTTGAAATATTTCTTTTCAAACAGGCTTTACCCTCCCGAACAACAGGCTTTATTCTCCGCATTTTCAGTGCTCGTATCCAATGAGCACATCTACTGTACCTGCAGCTAGTGGCTAGATGGCCAGCGGTGGCCTGTCAAAATGCGACTACTGCATCTCCGCAGCACTGCACACAGCGCTCTTCATGAACAGATGCGGCAGTAGAACGACCAGTTAAAGCAAAAAGAGGGCTGTGGTGTACGCTACACACTATTTCTGTTGCAGCAAAATCTGGGCGATGCGATAAGGCACCGGGGAAAGCGAACGTTTTGAGGGCAAGAAGCACAGTAGTTGCCACTCGATCGCCCCACAGGCCTGTTCATAAACGCTTGCGGTCTACGCTTCGCCCGATTTATGCTGTCCCAAAATCTAAGCGATACAAGGCAGCGAAGGAAGTGATAGTTTTGGCGATGGAAAGCGCCGCTTTAAATAGAGCCGCATACCTATTTGAACGCTAGCTCGCTGAACTGACAACATAGTCTAATCTAGACACGAATTTTGCCTAAAATTTGCCAACGTAACACGGCGAAGCCACAATACATGCGCATTTGACATGCAACTTTCACAATAATTGTTGTAATTTGAAAGTACTCAAAACCTACGATCGCGATCTTGCGTAACGACCGATAAAGCAGTCGAACGCGCATACGAAGTCTACTGCTAACTACGGACCGGTCGCGATCGATCCGGCCGCAGTTTTGATTAATACGAAGTATAAGAGCGAATTCTGATGCCTAAGTATAATTTGCCGGCCATATGGACTAAGGGCAGGACTGCGATTATTCAACACAACCTCCCGTGCGCACACATTCGATAAGAAACTGGAAGACCCAGTGCATAAAGAATATCCATGCCTAAAGGCGCTGCACGCCAGTTGCGGTTTATCTTCGTGCTATGAACAATCGGACTATAATGATCTATGAAGCCACTAAAAGCAAATACCTTTATAACAATGGAATTGAACGGCGGCGCAACACGGAAACGGACACAGACAAGAAGGGGACACCACATGCGCAC